>WBMZ01009000.1:448-15746 GCA_013400975.1 Atrichornis clamosus
AGAAACCAGCTGGCCAACAGGGTACAGGCTATTACCGTGGAGAAGCAGGGCAGGTTGGTATTTCACCCTGAAACAGGGGAAGGTGGCTTATCTCTGGCTTCTCCAGGGGAGCACAGCAGGCTCTTGCCCTGAGGGCTCCCAGCCCTCCACAACTACTGCTCTTATGTTACAAGTTAAAAGCATCACCTTGGGGTAAATTGATGGAGAGTGTCTGTACATCTGCGTTTCAGTCACCTCTGGAAATACAAGCAGGTTGGTACTCTCACTCCAAAGAGTCTCTACAGAGAAAACTCCACACTGCAGGAAGAATTTCCCAAATCTACTGCTTCCAAATTAGAAAAAAAACCAACGTGTCATACTTAAAAAAAGATAGAAAATCTAGGAAGTCAATATAGCAATCAACAGTCAGACACAAAGCTTTTGGTAAAGACATTCATATCTACTTTTCTGGCTATACCTCCTGATCTAACAAGACACATTACTTCAGTTCCCCAACTTTGTTTTACCAGATAAAAGGGGCTTTAGCCCTATTTTAGGTAACCCCTTTTAAATATAATTATTCTGTTGAAAGCCTAACTATATAAAATTTTTATTTTTTATGAAAAGTAAACTAAAGAATATTTTTCTAATATTTACTCTGTGAAAGGAACCTTAAAGAGTCCTGAAATATTTTAGTGGCAAACACAACTAAATCACCTCCAGGAATGGTTTCTTGCACCCACAGATACGTAAACACTGCAAAGACTAAAGAAATGGTCAGACAATAAGAAGAAATCAAGGAGTGAAGGAGGCAGAATGTAATTTGACCAGTTTGAATTTCAGCTGAATACAGAACCTGCCTTACCTTTTAGGAAAAAACAAACAAAAAAATGGTTACTTTTTTGTTTCAAATTATATCTGTTCCATGAACTTCTTTTGCAAAAGACAGTCACCCTACAGACTAACCCAGTAAAGAGCTATTAGCAGTTAGCTGAAGTTCACACAAAGGGCAGGTTTTGATTTTATAGAATCTATTTTTGAAAGGGCATTTTGGTGAATAGCAACCTGGCATTTTTACTAACTTAAATGTGAAATAAAATTCTTATATGTAGTGTCTGTTTGCCCAAATTATATTTTCAAGGTGTCCATAATAAGGGTAGAGATGCCTAAGGAAGCTCTTCATGCAAAACAAAATCTAAAAAATTTGCTATTAAACCTGCTGACAAATAGAGTATTATCATAAAGATATTCCTTCTCTTTCATGCAAACATAAATCTTGCAAATTAGTTATTAGAATTAGAATTTTGAGGTCTTGATTGGTGTTATTTCACTTTGATTTGCAGAGAGAATATTTTACTTTTTTGGTGTACTATATAATGCACCCAGCCACTGGATGAAGCCAGTACTGAAGCCAAATATACAGATTTAAAGGCTAACTTTTAGGGGTTTTTTTTCTATTAAAGGAGTTTTTAATGAGAAAACTTCAACCTAAGAAAATATTTGTAGCAAGCTTTTCCTATCTGTTAAGGAAGGCAACTGTGCATTGCTACTGTGATACATGTTATGCTTCTATTAACCCTGCGAAACAAAGTTAAGAGACGAAACCTATAAAGGATGTTTGTACTCACATTTTGGTTGAGTTCTCCCTACCAAGGGAGAACTGAAATGAGGATACCTTGGCTCCACAGCCAGCCAGTGCAGTTGGATAGGCATCTGAGTTCTTAGTAGTGTTTCTGAGAAGCAAATCTATTGAAATCTTATTTCCTATGGGGTTGTGCATAACTTTTCAGTAAAACATTCTCTTCTGTCTAAAAGTTTAGAAACTCCCCACTTAGCTAAAGCATTCATAAATTCTCTGTACTCTTCTTATAGCCCAAGAGATTTAGCATGGATTCTGCAGCTTTTCTGGAGATTAACAAGATATCTCTCATGTTACTTTCTACATATACTTGTGAAGCTGGTAATACTTAAAATGTTGTAGATCTTTGTTCTGTCCAATGTTGAAAGCGACTCAGAGGGGAAATTCCAGTGTCACAGTAGAAATGTTCAAGGACATATCTTGGTCATATAAACCTGCTTCTTCAGTATACTGGATACTCAAACCATTATATTCATTACAAAGGGGTATTAATTACGTTTTTTAGTAAGAACATTCTCAGGAGCGTGAAGGTAAAGAGTCCTGTCCTCTTCATTGTTTCTTTACATTATTCCAGACTGGCTGTGAACACAGCTTTCTGACCATCCTTGTGTCATTCTCAAGAAGGAAAATGACTGGACGACCAAGCAAACACTGCTTCTCTGCCTCTGTCACTGCATCTGAGTGAGTCACATTGCTGAGGTTACACAGATGTCTGATTTCTCTTTTCCAATACCACACATCCACTGCAGTTGAAATGGATCACTCACTACACAGGTATAATGATCTGACTGTGAACAAATAATAACGGCAGGCAGTAGGAGATTTCGCCCTATTAATTTTTCAGACGTAAGCACAGACAGAGCAGGGCTTGACCTTTTTAGAGGTTCCTAATGTCTTTTCTTCCAAACTTTTTTGCAAAAAAATTACAATGTAGAAAAGTTAGGAAAAATTCTCTCTGTTGTTTAACCAGATTCAAACTCGCATTTCCCTGGAGGAATAGATGTGTCTACCTAGAGGCAAATCTGGTGTTTCTGCTGGAGAAAGACTTGACCATATCTTATGTATCTGCTAAAATATCAGATCTGTATTCACAAAAGTGAATCACTCCTTGATTGTTTCAATACTCAGATGTTGATCCTTGTAGACAACTTCAGTTTAAAAGAAAATTTTAGGGGCATCTCCTATATTCATGTATTTTCAGGAGTGAGTTTGTTTTATTCCACAGTAAAATATTGTACTTACGTACTAACAGGACAAAAATAGATTGAAGGAAAAATAGAGCAGCCATCCTTTAAACTCATTAGAATGAAGCAGTGAACATTTTTAGTATGATCTCTGTTGACCCAAATCCATAAAATCTCCATCCTATTTAAACTAAAAATGATTTATGCATGCTTTTCCTCATAGCATGCCTGTTTTCATCTCATGCCACCAAGGACTGAGCTAGCGGAGTTTGAAAACTTATTCGTATGTAGAAAGTGACTTTGATATCTGTATCAGCTGACCAGTGCTGATACACGTGAAACAAACCTTGTGTTTGTAGCAAATGGCAGTACCAATGACAAACTCCTGTCCCATCACCAACCCCAAGTCTTACAAGGAACAGATAAGTCTTCTATTAGACATAAGATACCAAAAGTATCATTCTCCTTCTGGATTTCCTTAAAATGCAGAGTATTCTGCACTACCTGGATTTAACTGAGAATCTCAGAAAACTGTTATTTGAATAAACCTACGATTCCTAGGATTTTGGGCACTGCTTCTTATATAGCTTGACTTTTCCCTGTCTTTGGAAGAGCATTCTAGTGTGAAAGCTTGTAGGAGAAGAGAATCAGACCATGTTAAATTAAGAGCTACAGTCCTTACTGTAAGGAAATATTCATACCTTCAAAAAGTGATGATCGTTTTACTTAAAGAAAGACGTGGAAAATGTGGGAAATTAGTAATTAATCATAAGATCATATAATCAAAGAATGGATGGGGTTAGAAGAGATCTCAAAATTATCCAGATCTAACCCTCCTGATATAGGTAGGGACACCTTCCAGTAGACCAGGTTACTCAGAGCCACATCCAACCTGGTCTGGAACTCCTTCAGGGCTGGAGTCCACAATCTCTCTGGGCAACCTGTTCCAGTGCGTCACCATACTCACAGTGAAGAATTTCTTCCTAATATCTAATCTAATCTATCTACTTGCCTTAATCTTAAAGTCATCTCTCCTTGTCTTATCACTACATGCCCTTTTGAAAAGTCCTTTTCCAGCCTTCTTGTAGACCCTCTTTAGGTACTGGAATCTGCTGTACGGTTTCCTCAGCACCTTCTCTTTCCCAGGCTGAACAGCTCCAACTCTCTCAGCTTGTCTTTTCAGGAGAAGAATGAAGAACTAAGCTCCTAAGAAGGTATTTTGCTATTTGGAAAATTGAAGGAATGGTGAATTCAAGTTTACCTGCCCAGTACGTTTGCATTGACTCTCTGGACAAATGTACAATGAACAAAATATCGGTGAATAGGGCACTGACATTTCATTAAGCTACCGAAAAGATTTATGCCCCATAATATGACTAATTACTGTTGTACACAGACACTTAATGACATTTGTTAAATATTTACACAGGATTCTTGGACTTGAGCAGAATTCTGTGGCATTTTGAAGACTTTTATGAGACAAATAAGCCTAAAACAGATAAATTAATGGAATTAGGTACAAGTATTCTCATTTTCTGTTTAGTCAGAAGTTTTAATTCATGAGATTCAACGCCCAATATAACCGGATAAAAATTTGGCATATTCCCTGAAGCACATTTCAAGGTTTCAAATCATTTTTTTCTAGTAGTTACACAGTACTTTGCGGAAAATGAACTCATGTTATAAACCAGAAACAATGTCGTATCTCTAATCTGCATTTGTCTACACCATTTAATTTATCGTCTTCGGATACTTTATAGGTATGCATAAGGATCTGCATCTCAAAAACCATTTTGAATGCCTATTCAATTTTTCTCTTCTTTTTGGCCTCAGATTTGTACTCTCTTGCCATAAGCCATATAACATGTCACATAGAGCTGAAGTATAAAAAAAAATTAGTTAAAGTGAAAAAGGGTAATATTTAAATTTAATTTTTTGTTTTTAAACACAGTGCAGTCCTTAGGGAAAATAATGCAGGAAAAAAATTGACAAAAATAAGACAGACAAGAGAGTCAGGGAAAAAGAACTGTTTTGACTAAGAAAAATGCTGAATTCAAGTCTTTGGTCTTTTTTATTCAATCAGAAGTCTTCTCTTCTGCAGTGTAGGTGCTAAAATAGTACTAACTGCCCCATTGTTTCTCTGTACACTAATAGCAGTGGTTAATAATTTGAAGGCTTTCACAAGCTGAACTAAGTAATCACTTTGTTTTTTAACTCCAAAAAACCTAGAATAATTAATTTCTATTTAATTACCATGCATAATTCTTTTAGAGTTTGCTAATAATTGATCCCTTCTCTTGCTGAAGTGTCATTGATCACAAATTTACACTGTCTCCTAACAGATTCAACATGACAAATATCACAAACCAGACTTTCAGAGCCATTGCTTTTGCATACGTACAGTGAAATCAATTTAAAAAGCAATCCATACTACATGTGTAGAGTAGCAGTTATTAACACAGTACTATAAAGAAGTCAATCCCTCCAAGAAGATTTACTTCTCTTGAGTAGAATTATGCAATTTATTTCATTAACTTTAAAGAGATGCACTTACTTCTTTCCGCTTTTCCTCTCATATTACCTCTTTCCTAAACCTGATTCACGACCATCACAGTAAATGTCATGAAAACTGATCAATCCATTTCAGTTTAGGAGAAAATGCCCCCAACTGATGTTTTAGCTGTCTTTTTAACCATGTTAAATGATTGGAAACTGTTGAAGTGAAAGATTTTTACTGCTTGCTGCAAGTGAATAGTGTAAACAGTATTGATCTGCTATGAGGGCTTTAAAGTAGAGAAGCATTCAGTGCATTATTTAATGTATAAATATCTATTTGATTTATTTTCAGCTTTTATCCATACATTTATAAGGTGGCTTTTCCTTCCTTTGCAAAGCTTTCTTTAAAAATACAAATCTATTCAGACCTCTGTTTTAGATGGACTTGCTCCTCTTTTCATCACTAAAAGCTGAAATGCTCTCAGGGAGAAAAGGAAATAAAATAGAGGTGGAAGATTTGATGTTTCTGTAAGTGGTGAAAATGGAGTATCAAGAAGAGGAAGTGAGAAATTCTTCAGATCTTCCAAGCTGGAGCCAGATGCCAAAAAGCACAGCCTTGAATCTTTGAATCTGCTACAACTTTGGTTTTGATAATATTCACCCAAAAACTCTGAAAGTGACAACCTGGAGATAACAAACCTGGAACAATGATAGTTAATGGAACCTGAAACTGCGATTGCGACATGGGGAAAAAAGCAACATGCCTAATTTTTCACGTATGATATTAAGAACTTTTTATCATGACTTACTCAATACTTTCCAGAGAAAGGAGGGGGTTTGTTGCTTTCAACATACTGCATTTAATCTTTATTAATAAATCTATACAAACAGAAAGGCAGAAAGTGTTGTTAGTGATTTCATGGTTAGTTTATAATATTTAATGCTTTTATTTGTATTGCAAGGCTATATACCCTTTCACTGGCCTCAGCCAAGGAGTCAGTCCATCAGATAAGTTTTTTTCTTAAATGTTTGCATTGGTGGACTGCAGACAGCAGAGAAAAGTACATTGAACTCCTTCACAGAGACACATAATGATCAGATCCAATTTTAGCTGGTATGACAGAAAAAAAGACAAAGGCTTTTCCTCCTTTCAGAACAAGCCAAAGGGCGCCTTAACTCACCTACCGCAGAAGACCAGATCTGTACAAGATTTCAATGTAAACTGACAGCAGAAGAGATGAATTAGCCTAACTGACTGTTTCACTTGAGGAGATTAAATAGCCATTAACTGCAGATGTTTCCCAAGGAAAATGCTCCCCAGTGGAAGACTATAAACAGTTAAGATGGATTTGATGAGAATTTTAATTGCTGTTATGCAGTTGGTAGTGGAAAGATTTTATTAAACGCCATGCAAAAGCAAATAAACATTTTTGAGCAAAAAACGCTCTTGGTTGCTCAAGGTTTGGAAATATCAGTATTTAAGGCAGGAAGGAAGTACCTTCTTAATTTTGTTCCCATTCCTGCTACCTGCCTTTTAAAACCTATTTCCTTAAAATGGCTAAGTCACATTTCAATGTGGTAAGAGCAACTGTCTAAAAGCAAAAAACACCTGACTCCCATCATCTTTTTTTCTGAATGCAGCTGAAAATTGCATTGTGAACCCTTGCCTCTCTCCCTCTTTAGAAGCAACTACGTAGTTTGAGTACTCCTTTTGGGAAGAACTCAAATTAACTTGTTCATATGATAGTAATTTGCTTTGCACAGGAAACACCTAAGAGCAATGCTGTAAGATATTATAGGGTTATTTTCAAACTTTCCTCTTGAAACTGTTCCATTTTGCATGAAACTGTTAAATATTCACCACCTCTCTAACCAGAAGGGTAGAGGGAGAGGACATAGCTGCATAATATAATGGCTAGCTCTGAGACCTGTCTTTCTTGCTCCAATGGGTACTTCAATCCCCTGCTCCAGTTTGTTCATGAGCTGGGACTCATGTCTTCTCCTTCTCAAGCAAATGCTTGATAGTAACAGACTATTACATCATGCTTAGCTTCTTCTCTAGAATAATTATTTAATGGGCCTTGCAAGGTGCAATAACATTTGATTAGTAGAGCACTCACAGCAGAAACACATATTCAACTCTTCATTCTCTGCCTGCTGTCTCTCTGAAGCTAAATAAAGGATCCTGCTGTCCTACCTGCCCAAGGACTTTAGCTACTGAAGTACAAAGACTAAAGAGAAAAGGACAGTACCCCCTTCAACACACTTAGAATGCCTTTGTCTAAGGCAATGACGTTCACTTCACATATTTGCCTTAAGTAACATGTGTAAGACAGAACTGCAAATGCTCAGCACTGCCATGAGATAGGGATGTCTCATAGTCACTGGGCCACCTAAGGGGCATAAACTCTACTGGGGTGTGGCTCCATTTGGGTAGGGCTTTTAACTGAAAGAAAACTCCAGAAGAGCCGGAGCGCATTGGATAAACTTCTTCAACAAATTATGAAAGAGAAACTATGTTTACTGAGATGGCATCATGCTGGCTTTTTTGAGGGAGAAAAAATTTCAAATATGGAAACATATTCAAACCAAACAAACAATTCAGTGATGCTTCTAAGGTGGACACTTTCTTGGTAGGCAGCACTAATTGCTGCAATTGCTTTTAGGTGTTCTAATGCACTCAAGTGAATTATGCACCACACTGCTTCTGAATGACACAGCCATTTCTGAGTCCATTAATATGGAAGATTTCAGCCAAATGCTTTTAAACGATAACTTCTCTTTATTTGTAATTTCAGACTCTATTGATTTCCTTCTGTTCCCTTCATTATGATTTCAATTGATTACCTTGGCAACAGCAATAACAATGATTGCACTTGACACCGTCTGAGACTCTCGAGATGGTATTTGAATAGGAATGGTATAATTTGGGGAAAAATGGCTACAAGAACCTGCCATAAACATTACACTTACACTTTACTTTTATTGACTTCCCTCTCTTTCTAACAGACCCTTTTCAGGGACTATGTTGCTAGATATTGGTTAGGACTTCAGGGACTCCTTGAAGTAAAAGATTCTTATTAACAGAGAATACCTTTTATGCTAGTGTTTTTTTCAGCACTATGAAAATTCAGGGAAATCTCCCATCCTAGATGAGATTTTTGTCTCCTTGCCAGAAGAGCTACCAGCTTTTATAAACAGTGTTCCTGGCCAAGGACTTTCTTTTACTAACTGTATTATGTCCTTGCACACTGAAGAATTTCAAGTACAAAGACATTACTTTGAATTAAAAGCTAATATGGACTTACTTCATTTCACTGCAGTTTATACCATGTAGATGAGAAATTCCACATACTTTTCTCAGGGGAAAAGTGACTGTTTAGCTTACGTAGCATTTCAATTCTTCAGTTTTCACTTTACCTTTATTTAAGAACTGTCCACAATGTAGTAGTGGTGCCCTACCTATGGAAATAATACTATATGGGAGGTCTCTTTTCTTATTCAAGGTGTGCCAGAACTGAATTTATGTCAGAGGAAATATTACAGGTAAAAAAGAGTAAAGCAAAAGAGGGACATCCTCCTCTGAAAAATACAAAGTTAATTCACATTTATGAATACAATGTTAGAAAGAGACAGTTTCAGTTTCCTGTTTGTCGCTCTATCCATAACCTTTCATTTTCATTTTATCCCACATCACTTACAATATCTTCTGATTAAAGCTACCTTCTTTGAGTGCCAGTCGTTTGGTATTTTATATAATAAAAGTATTTCCACTTCTGTACCTACTGCTTCAATTTCAAAAAGAAAGAAAGGACATTCCAGAAAATTGATCTTTTTCCTTAAAACCTAGGGAATTGGATGTGATATATAGCAAAGGAATAATTTTAGCAATTTGCTTTTCTGTTATCAGTTGTGCACTTGCAATGAAGAGCAGTGCTCTTCCTCCCCAACCAGTCTATTACAGGGAAGCTGAATAATTACAATTAATGACTATTGATAGTTTGAAGTCATAGGTTAGGAGAGGAACACTGGGAGTCCGACATGATAATTTTCTTCAACATGATAGCACCCTTTTGCAATCTGACCAACAGACTCAAGTACCATGAGAGTCAAGAAAAGGTAATTGTAGAGTAATGAATATTGCATGCTGTCACTGTCACAGTAGAAATACTGAGAATATTTATCCATAATTATCCATATCAAAAAGAAAGTGAACTTTTCCTTTTATCCCTTGCCCTGATATGCTTGGTGAAGTAAAAAAAACCTCTTGGGTAGCCCAAGTCAGCCTTTTATCAGACTTTATAGACATGAAACTCAACTATGCAGAAATTTTTAAAAGTAATTCAGTCTGTTGCTTTATCTCTAGTGTCATTCAGGGCAATGCAAATTTTCCTGTAACTCACACGGAAACATCTTTAGAAATTGTGTTAAAGGAGGTCCTGAAAATTTCTGACTCACTCTCATAAGACAGGCCCAAACAGAAAATGAGCAAAGAGCCCTTGTATTGGTCTATATAGTTGTTTTACATGAATAATGAAGAAATTTGAAAAGTTTTATTTCATAAAATGCCATCTTGTCTTTCAACTAATAGCCAGATGTTACAGCCAAATCAGGAAAAACTGGTGACATCAGTAACTGGGTAGGCAAACTTAAAAATAAGATAGGGTATTTTAGAGGACAATTTTTGGAGGACAATGTAGTTCAATAGATATTGTATAGAGTGATATGGTCATCCAATAGGAAACATCCAAAAAATTTGAAAAAACAGATGCATTACCCAGATGACCTATTTCTGTAATTCATTCACTTATGAATCCTAGAGGAGTTGTCAGCCCCACAGGTTGAGATTTGTTATGGGGTTGATCAGAACAACAATTTTCTGAATAAAAGGGAGGGGTATCTAGCTGAAAACATGTAAGATCCTTAGGGAGGAGAATGAGACATAGATTAAGAAGGAGAGAGAGAGAGATGTCCACATGTGTGTATGTCATCTCATTGTTGCCCTTGAGTAAATAATGGAAAGGAAACTGTTAAACTTGGATGCTCTATTAAAATGGTGTTAGTGTAGGCCAAAAGAAATTAAATTGTGCTAATAGACATATGGTGAGTAATTCAATCTTAAACTAGATAAAAATATTAAGTATTAATTTATTTAACTAGATTTAAGTTTTTCTGAATTCACATAGTCATACTTCTTTTGAATGGTTCTCATTGTTATATCAGAGTAGAACTCTCAATTTTCACTTCTCTA
Organism: Atrichornis clamosus; assembly: GCA_013400975.1. Taxonomy (NCBI): domain Eukaryota; kingdom Metazoa; phylum Chordata; class Aves; order Passeriformes; family Menuridae; genus Atrichornis; species Atrichornis clamosus. The sequence continues at coordinate 10,998 of WBMZ01009000.1, forward strand.
TTGACCAAGAAACACTAAGATAGGTCATCTTGAGCCACTTCATCTAATGTGGGCTATGAGGCAATGCTGACTTAAAAGTTTATCAGCAGCCATTGCAGAAATTTGTTTATGTTATGTTTTTTTAGATATTGTAAGGGTGTGTAGAAGACTGTTTCTTTAAGGGCATCTGACCAAGGACCTTTTTCAATGCAAAAAGTGAGTAATAAGGAAAGAAGGAAACTATAAACAAGAAACTTCAGGGTAAAAAACCTGGTTAGAGATAGTGAGATAAATTAAATCTGGTCATTCACAGTAACTGGTGAGGACATGTAAGAACATAAGAATGTTTGTTCCAGCACAGTTTTCTGATCATGGATAGGGTTAATTGGGAAAATGAGGGAAAAAAGGGGAAGTAGAAACAAAATATACAGAGACATGTCTAACAAACCAAAAATGGAGAAAATGGCAAGAAACAACCTCACCAGTCACACCAATTGATTGGCTAGAAAGAAACTGCAGTTGCTCTTTGTAGGAAGACCAACCTGAGCTTTGCATCTGATGTTATTATAAACCAGAGGTGATCCTGGAGACTGGACTGAGGGGAATGAGGTAATCTGTGGAGGTATACAAACCCATGAAGGGGTGTGCAAGGGAAGGGGAACCTTCCCCAGGAAAAACAGCAGGAGGCAGTCAGAAAAGAGTTATAAAAGGGTCTGGTCACTCTTTTAAAACAGGGCAAGTCTGTACTCTTTTCTGGCTGAGCCCTGCACCTATCACCACAGTCTGTTCTATATTCTTGTGTTTTTTGCTAAAACTTTTCTTAATTATGTCTGCAAAATCTCACACTTCAATCTCTGTGTATGTGTGTTGCAAGGACTAAGTGCCAGCTACAGGCAAGATCTCTGTCTGTGAGTGACATTTGGGGCCAACTGCAGAAGTCATGCTGGGGGTGTCGTTAACTCTGGCCTGTAGTGTCAACTACTGGAGTGAGTGGTGTAACAATACCAGGGACTGGAGAAAGCTGGAGTCTTTAACCTCCATTCACTGGAGCAGGAGTGGTATACACACCAAAAACCAGCTGTGGAGTAACTAGCAAGACTAGTGTGGATTGAGATGCTCAATTCTGGCAGCTGGAGCAGACCGCTGGTCACAGCCCACGGGCCTTGTGCCGAGTGGTGAGTGTCAAGTGTCTGTATCTTCCCTAAACTCAGTAAACGTGTGGGAGGAATGTATGTGTGTGTGTGTATTCACCAGCAAACGTCGAGCTGCACTAGCCAGCCAAGGGGGCTTTTGAGTGTGAGGGTGTCTGTGGGACAAAGATGTGAATGCCACATATTTCCTAGAGAGCACTGAGCTGAACCAGCCAGAGGGCAAGGGGCCAGGATAACGGCAGGGTTGATGGATGAGCAGAGGGAATGTTACAACACTTGGAAGACCTGCAAATCTGCGTTTGCTTGTGAATCTGGAGAGTGTCTTGTGTGCACTGCACTAGTGACATCCTACCTCTTCCAGACCAAGAGAAGGAGGGAACTTCATGTCTGTGTTTGCGTTTTATGTGACTCCTTTCTTTGGATGCTGTTGAAGGCATCGCCTTGCCTGTGGCAGCCTGTGTGACCAGATGTTTCAATATTCTGTGTGTGCCTCTGTGCACATCCGTGTTCACCTCTACATGTGTGTCCCTGGGATATGTGCTCAGCTTAATCTCTGGTTGAACTGGCAAATGGGACAGCGGCAGACACATCCCTCAGGCTGGACAAACACTCCACTCTCCTGGGCACACCTGCCTGGGCTTCATCAGCCCAGCAGGAGGGAGTTCTTGGCAAGAGCAGTTGGATGAGATGATCACTTTCTTAACAACCCTTAAAAGCTAGTACAAGACCTCCAGACTATTTCAAAATTCTTCAGCTCTGTTCATTAACCTACATGAATCTTGGTGCCTATCCAAGGGCCCGGGGTTTGTCCCATGGTCACAAAAACTCTTTCAAAATGTCTGCATCATATTTCAAGTCCTGTAACAGTTGCTTTTTCCACCCTTCAAATGTTGCATGGGTTATAATTATGTCAATATTTGGCATTGACAAATTTCCATTTATTGCCAGCCAAACAAGGATAGTTCATCCAGCTTTCCAGGCAGGAACTATACTATTTCCCAATACATACATGGACAGAAGAAACCTCACAAACCTAGGCATCACAGAGCACAAGGAGGCATTACAGAAGACACTGTAGTCCTACGGCCTCATAACAGTGTTATGACTGACAGTAACAAACCACAAGTTTTTTAAGGAGTTTGCAATGGCTGAGTTTGCAGACACTGGCTGTGTCCAAGTTTTTTCACCTTTCACATGATAGGGAGGTTTAACTGAGATCAATATTTTCCAATGAGTTTTATACAGATAACACTAATGAGTAGTTATTTAGTGTAAAATGAAATATTCACAATACAGTGACATAGAGCAGAGAAATTCTGGCTTAAGTGAAAACATGAGATATTGTATAAAAGACTCCAAAAAGGAGGATCATGGGATGATAAGAAATGGGGCACAGGCTTAGCACTGAAGACCTGACAGCCTTAAGCAACTCACTGATGGTCACTAAGAGAAATGCAGACCTGGAACTTTACGAAATTGATACATGGGTTACCAAAGAAGAGAAAGAAATAGATAGTACTAACCATACATAAAGGCATCATGTAGTGAATTCATATGTAGTGTCAAGCTACAGACCTCTGAAAAAAGGGAAAGATGTAAAAGGATGCTATCAAATATAAAAAAAATACTCCAAGTGGATCCCAGGAGAGATCAACGTGCATGTTATATTTCTTTTGGCAGAGGACTCCAGATGTTGATGACTCACCATAACACCTACCCTATCACGAAGCAGAGACTTTGGAGAAGCTGCAGAGAAAGGTGACCATAACACCAAGAGAGCAGGTAAAAACAAAGAAGTGTGTGGAAAAATTTTAACAGCATTATTGTTCTTTCTTGTTCTGTTACAGTTACATATACAGTAATAAAGATTTGGTTCAATTTTTCAGTTCTACTAACACAACCAGTACTAATTTATTTGCTTGACTTATATGCAAGGTGGTCTTCCTTTATACTGTTGAACAGTACTTTGAGCATAACAAATTCAAAAGCTTTATTACAGGAATTAAGTCAGTTCAGAAACTTATTTACAGACAACTGTGAGGTGATGGTTTATATCGTTAAAATTTCCATTTTTCTTCCCTTTTGCCAATTTATTTGTATTTCTCCAGCTGTCTCTACTCTTTAACCTCTTTCTTATCTCTGTTTTCCCAATTTTTTGCCTTCCCCTTTCCACTTTTCCAGCTTCTTACTGTTGTGTTAGTCTGCTTTTTATAGAGTCCTTCCTCTTTTTCGTTTGGTTCCCCTTAAAATGTTTGCCAGTGCTACTGCATGATGCCTCTGGGTAGAAAGAAGCCAATGTTCTTTACAGGACTGCAGGACAGTGGAGTCTGAAGCCTCTAATAAATGGATGGTAATTATTTTCTTTGAGACTACAGCAACAGGACAGTGGAATAGCCTGCTTGGAAGATTCTCCAGTGCTCCTTTTCTTGCTTCGGAAACTTTTGATGCCTATCCTCTTAATTTTCTGGGCTGACCCCTAGTTCTCTTTTCCCAGAATTTTAATGGGAATTTCTGTGTTCTTTGTCTTATACATGGCATTGAAAAAGCTTCAGATTCTTTTTCAAAAGGTTTGAGAAAGAACTGAGATAACTGTTTTAAAGGCTAAAAGTATTATTTGCCTCAACTTCTAAGTTTTCATCTCTTCAGCACATATAAGCAGAAAGCAAACATCAGAAATGTGCTTGCTGCAATAAAGTTTTGCCACCAGTTGTTAAAAACATCACTTTCCAATCCACATTTCACCAAACTGCTATGCAGTTGAACCAAATGATTCTATTGTTTAAAGATAATTGCCCCTTGTGTATCTCTTGTCTGTTCATACTGCTTTAGGAATAGAGTAATGCTTCTCTATATAGGCCTGCACAGACCTGTGACACACAGTACTGACATCATGATACAAAAAGTTTATACACCACACACACACATTTTTATCACAAATGGAAGCACCTCTCCATATGCTTTCTTCTAAGTTCTAGTCTATGCTGCATCACAGAGGAAGCAACATTCTGGCTTATATATCTAAGTGGTGCAAGCATGAGGTTTAAACCTGTATATAAGCGTATGCAATGCCTATAAAGGCCAGGTAGAAGGAGATGTACTTTTGTGGCAGTGGTCAATGTAGGCACCTCCGCACCAGAGCAGGGAAAAGGCCCAAAGGGGCTTAGGACCTATTGGTGGGGCAAAGTCAGGGATTGAGATCCCTGTGAAGTATGGCCCCAAGATGGATTCCTCTTCTGCTTTGTTTAAAGAACAAGGTTACCTCCATTTCTTCGTACCCTTCTCTCTGCTGTCAATCATATTGTCGGTTATGTTAATTACCTTTTCCCAGTTCTGGAAAATCCCTTGGAAAGTCCCTACTTAGTCCTGTCCCTTCTTGGAAAGCCCCTTTCTCCCCCTATGCACCACTGGTCCCAGTTTCCATGTTCCTCCCCTCTCTCTCCCTCACTGGGTCTCCCCTGATCACCCCACTTTTCCCCCTCCCATGGACCCTCAGGTCATTGGACCCTAGAGTTTTGCCCGGCCTGATTCTTCCCCAGTTAAAAGGTTGTGTAATGCCATGGACCCTGGCTCTCTGTGCCAGGATCCCATCGAGAGTTGGTCTGTCAATAAACCCTCTCGG
>WBMZ01009000.1:15880-257296 GCA_013400975.1 Atrichornis clamosus
CGTGCCTGCTCCCGCAGGGAGTGTGATGCACCCCGGAGGGGCAATCGAACTCCCCGAGAGCAACTCCAAGAGGGACGCTTCTCGGAAGGCCACTGGGCACCTCGCGCTTTTTCCTGTCTCTTAACCGGCCCTGTGACTGCGAGGTGCAGACGGCGGCATACTTTGAAGACACCTTTTTATAATTATTGTCTTTTTTTTTTAATATTTGAAGGAAACACACCTTTCAATAATAATGTATTGTATTGAATAAATGTATCAAGAATTACCTCTTGGGATGCTGCAATAGAACAGTACTATTACTTTCCCAAATGCAATTCTTGCCTGATAGTTTAATCATAATGTATAATTGTCACATACCTGTATGATCAAAAAGTTACATAGAGTGCTATGGTAATATAGGTCCGGGGGATTTTTAGCAGAAAAGTTTTCAAACTCCTCTAAAGAGTGATCTTCCTCAGATAAAGTTGTTTTGGTTCAGCCCCATTTCCACTTTATGGTTCCTATTTCTTATTCTCTTTCCAAAAAAAGGAAAAATTATTGAATTTCACTCTGATTTGCCAAGTTGCTGACTACAGTGGAGAATATCACTTCTCTGAATAGCCATCTAACATTTAGAAACAACCTACAGGTTGTCTACCATTTGGTGTGATGGAGCAATTGTAGCATCTTATTACATTGACTTCTATACCTTACCTGGAATTGAATATCAAGCTATTTAGTTCCTTTTCACATAATTTTTCTCACTTTTTTTTTTTTTTTTTTTTTTTGGTCTGATGATACATTGCAAATATTGTTAAGTAAACAAAGTGGTATTTGGTTTTTGGTGTAAGAGAATCCAATAAGAGAAAAAAAGCCAACAAACTTCTATCATGGCTAAAGTAAAGAATAATTCTTTCCTTGGTAGATTGAAAAGGTTGCTCTGAAAATGGTAACTCCATTAAAGGGTAGTACTCGCTCTTATCTTGTAAGTACTGTGGTTTAAAATTTATTTAAGAAGCTAACAGAATTAGCTGACTATAATTAGAGATGATAAAAATGGTAGATTGAAGCTGGTAAAGTGTCTCATTCAGTTGAACAGTTTTTTAATACCTCCTTCTGTGGTCAGGAGTTGTCTAATCAGGTATCTGCATGGACTATGTGCTTCATATAATGGATGTCATGAACTTTCTTGTAGTGGTTCCCCTTATGAAATGTGTTCAATTAGGTGTGAAAAGCTGGGAATCAAAGAAATTAATCCTAAAATATAATTTTAAGAAGCTTTAAGTGCTGAAGAATTATACCTCCCTTTGGTTGCTTGGTTTGGAAAAGTGAAAGTGCTGGAAAGTTGTAACTCTCACAAACCGCTCAGTTTCCTCTTCCCAAAGACAATGTCAGCACTTCATAGTAACTTTTCCTGAGATTCATCAGTTATTTCTGACCCTTTCAATTTGTCACCCCTTGCAGGAAAAAAAAGTGCAAAAATATCCTGTTTCCCAACTCTCCCTCACCCCTATTCCAAACACAAGAATGACAAATATGTTTAGCTTTCCACTTTTCTTCAGTTTTGCTTTGACTTCTATCACATTTTTTCTACTACTTAGCTGAAGCTTTTGGCACATCTCATTGAGCCACTCCTGACACTTTGGTTCCTCTTGTTTCCACTCAGCCCTTTCACTGCGGGAGTTTTGCTAGAGTTTCTGAACAGGTGCAACATCCCTCCTTGTCACATTCTCTGAAGGAAATAAGTTGGAGAAGATCTTTCTTTCCGAACAGTTTTGCTGGAAAAGGCCTCAGTCCCATGGCTGGAGCTGTCAGAGTGAAGATCCCTTGCTTTCTAGTTGTTCTCGGTCACCAGACATAGATTGCATACCAGGAGAGGATACCACCCAGTAAGGCTTTTACTTCCATGACTGCTGTACTGCCTGCAGCAAGTCGTTATATTCTGTCATGGGCTTCCAACTGCAAGTCAGAAAGGAGATGTAGGGTATGTGAACAGACAAAACATGAGATAATGTACAGTGCCAAAATGCCTTTCAGAATCAAAAGGGCATGATAATTTGCCCACTCTCATTAAAGGAACATTTGTTAAGCAACAGAGTTGACACATATATATAACCTTTTACGTAATAGAAGTTCTACTGCAATAAAATATATTGGTTTTCTGGAAAGGAAATGGCAACCTAGGCTTTTTAATTTGTGTCAAGACAAGGTAGAAGCATATGAGACAAATTATGATACAGCCTCAGGATAATAATGAATAAGTACGAAAATAGTTATAAAATCCTACAAGAGCTCTTAGATAACTATACACATTGAGAATTATTAACAACTGTTCACTTGAATTTCCTTCACTTAGAATCACCTTCTTCCCATACTACTAAAAGTTCAGATCAGTTCTTATGGAGCCTGGGCATTTCTGGATATAAAAGAATTTAAAGTAGAATTAAGTCTTGTCATTTGTATATGTACACATGTTTTTAGGAAAAAAAAAAGAATTAAAGAAGTTCTCTACAATATAGATTTTAGTACACAGAACTAGACTATTTAAGGTTTGCTATTGGCAAGATGAATTATTCAGTGTGAATAAAACTGCCTCATTTTATCAGCTGTAACTGAATTGAAAAATGTCAAGAAAGAAGCCCAGTAAATAATATACACCTAACAAAGTAAAGCACAGCATAGCTTCTCAGTCTATACTCATGTGGATCTGTTCTTAGATGTGACCTGAAGCAGTATGTGTCTGAAAGGTTTTGTTTTCACCAGTTATAGCAGCTGTCTAATGAAAAGTATTGGCACTGCTACAGGTCTTGAGTTGGAGTCTTAAGAAAGTAAGTGCTCCTATATAGGAACCTCTTTGTCACTGATGGCTTAACACAGATGTGAAAGTGCTCCTTCAATGAATTACACAGAAAAAGAACTTATTTACTGTTAACTCAGTCTGGAACAATATCAGCAATGAGCTCTGAGTTCTGAGGAGGCCATTTGCTCCAGATGAGAAACTGGTCATCAGCACATCATTAAGGAAAAACTGTTGAAAGGCCAAAACTCATGGTACTCAAAAGGCAAATATTTTCTGTTATCTGATTGGCATCTACACATGTTCAGTAAGAACTGAAATAAACATTTTATGCAATGGAGAAAAATAACTTTTTTTATTAAAAAGCATTCTTTAACATTTTTCCTTACAAGCCAAGTATATTTGTATTTTCCATCTGCCTAAAGTGAGTCAGTTAAGCCACAAATTGTCAAAGTAGATTGTGAGTGAGGAAAAACAGACACTGAATTCTTTTCACAGTAATAAATGCACTTGATGCCTTCCTGATAAGCTCCTAAACAATACTGTTAAAAAAAATTGTAAGTAATTAGACATTTGGATTACTAAAAGCTTCTCCCATACAAAACAAAGGTGCCTCCCAGCCACTGCCCTAGCTGTTTGCTGCTCACTGAACGGAGAGTTTACAACCCTTTACTGGGACAGAAGCAGCATTTTAGCAGGACTCAGGCATATGCCTGTCCTTCCCATCCTTGATATACTTGACAAATTGTGTTTTAGCCAATTGTTAAGATTCAGACAAGAAATTAACATGATCCTTTAACAAAGTCACCAAGCTGAGAATGTCTCCATATCATAAGCTAAGCCAAGGACATGGTGTAGGCCTTGAGAATCCTAAGAATTATTGCATCTTCCTTGGAAGTGAGTGACATCTGACAATGTTGTCTGCTAATCTATCACTGTAATCAGTAACATGGTAGTCCAGGTGTCAAGTACCGTGGTGTAAGCAGTTGGCATCACTGTGTAGGAAAGCACAGAGCACCATCCAAAAACTGCTCCTGAGCATGCAGAGACATCAAACAATGCACAGAAGGTCAGCCCTCCACTTTCTATCATGGGGAATAATAGGTATAGTTATGGTCTGTTTCCTTAGTCTGTTCTGCATCATTCTCATCACTCAAATCAGTTTCAAGTTCCATATGGAGTTCTTCCAGCTAAAATATTTTGAAAGGACACTAAATGAAGTGTTTCATTTTAGTTTCCCGGGTTGCTTTATTTCGTTTTTCTTCAGTATGCTTTAAAATGTAAGTGTATGCAACTTTTATCCTTCCCTTTCCTTTTCCATTTTCTCTTCCACTTCTTCTTTTCTTTGTTACCTTTAATAATTATCTTTCTGGCTATTTTTCCACCATTTTCTAAGAAGGTAGTTAAATCTGCAGTGAGCTAAAATCATTCTGATTGAACTTATGAACATTAAATTCAATAGGAAAACTACCTGTCAAAATCCTGTGTTTTTATTGTCACTGTAGCACAGACCACTATAACGACATATTTCAGTCATATTCCCTATTAACTATATACACACATTTTCTCCTGCTGCAACTGTCAAAGAGATTTTCAACTGGAACACACTGCGTACTTGGAATACTTACACCAGCACTATACTTACAATTTTCTGCAAGAGAGCTGGAAGAAGACTTTGTTCAGGAGACCTGTAAAATCAGTGATGGTTAGAAACAGTTGTATAGAATGTCTGTAACAAAATTTTGAGGCTTACTTTTCTCACCCTAGCCTTAAAGCCCATTGGAAAAAATGCAGTTCCATATTTTAACAATAAGCCTTCTTTTTATTTTTTTTTAGGTTTGTTTTTGTGGGGGTTTTTTTTGTTTTTTTTTGTTGGGGGAATGTTTGTTTTTTTCTTTCTGTTTTGTTTTGTTGGGGTTTTTCTGTTAGAATTTATTCACTCTTTGGCAGAAGTAGCAAACAGTTTCCAGGTATTAACCTGCCTAGGCAAATCATAAGTTATGCTTAAAGGAAAATCCATTACTGAGCTTCAATCACTTATTGCATAATGAATGTATATTTCATATATAGTGAAACATTTATAAGGTTACAGAAAGTATAGCAATTAATAAAGCACAGGTGAAGTCAAACAGCAGTGCATTTGGTATTTAAGAGTTTACTGATGATATATTGAATAGGATATTAAATATACTATCTTGTCCTACCCTCTCTCCCCTCAAAGCCCCAGACTCTTATTACATCATTACTGGGAGTAACTAAATGCATTTATGATGAACTATTCATTAACAAAACATTTAATTCACTATTAAAAAAAAAGTTGTCTTTTTCTGATTAAGATAATAGCAAAAATTTATCTGGCATGTAATAAAGGTCAGATTACACATCTCAAGTGGTCTTTTTTGGCTGCAGTTATGATCACATCCTTCCTCCAAGCTAAGAAATGTCTGGTCATATATCATACACATTCACTGAATGGAAGTAGCCAGATCTGCTCTTCTCTAATTTGCAAATTCTGAAATTAGGTAAGATTAAAAATGCTCCCATCTTCCATTTCTTTTTCTTGTCCTTCACATGTTCTGGGCTCATGAAACTGGTTTGTGATTCTGATAAGAACACTGGCATAAATAATAATCAATTATTTTATTGACTAAGACTGTAAAAAATCTTTTCTTACCTGTCCAAAGAAAAAGTATGCATGGATCAAATACTTTTAATAAAGATGATATATGAAACATATTGAATAGCTGTGTATCTACTGAGAGTTCCTACACATTTATTTAAGAAATTGTGACGGTAGAAATGGAATGCAAAAGCCAATTTTATTTAAAATGTACCAATAAAATATGATACCTGATTACCAAAGCAGAGTGCAATGATCTGTCGCCAAGGAAGTTAAGCTCAGAACAAACTTCTACAGAAAGTAAGAAAACATGGCAGGTGTTGGGGCAAAGTCTACCTGAAGGCTCAGGCAAAGGAGACTTTGACTATATTTGACCATTTTTAACTGATTACATCATTGAAATGTGAGCTGAAAACCAAAGAAGCAACGGAAAAAATTTGTCACATAGCCACTGCAAGCTTCACAGTTGTGTAAGACATCTGGAGCAGGGGAACAGCAGATGACAAAAACCCCGGTGACAGCTGCCAACTGGCCTTAGATGAGGGGAGAGTCACAGAAACTGGCCCAGAGCCATGTCCTCAGTGCATGCTGAAGACCTGACATGCAACATCACAGCAAAACCAGCTGTTCTTCTGTTAGGGACACATGTCTGCAGGTATTCAACACTGTATTAAGGCAAAACTTGCACTGCAGCAATGGTGTATGGAGGTCATCTGTCCAGCTGTTGACCTGAGTGTCCTGGGCCCCTCGTGCTGAACTGGGCTGTGCTGGATTGTGGGGCAGCTGCTGGTTCAAGTGAGTGTGAAGAGTGTGAGTGTATCTTAGAACAGAAATCTTAGAAGAGGAATTGCAATACACTTGCTATACACATCGTGCTCAGGAAATTCATGTCTGATTACGCGTCATTAAGCAATGCTGTTTTGCTCATGCAGATATACCACCAAAATGCTCCATAACAGCAGCAAAGATTTCATAAAAGCATTACATGCTGCAGAAGAAAATATGTGATGTTATTTCTCCACATGGCAGTAGAAAATCTGTGTTTAAAAAGAAGTTTTTTTTTTTTTTAAAGAAGCATTTTTAATTTATTGGAATTATATTTATTGTGGTAAATATAAGAAATATCTGAGACCACAAGAGACAAAGAGTGTTTGGATTTTCTCCTTCTTTTTAGCACAGAAGAAAATAAATATAGTACAATTACGGCTGTATATGAAGCCACCTGAAAGTAGCTTCTAAGGTTAAATGTGGTGTAAGTCATTCTGTTCTGTGCAAGTCTTTAGAAGAACCATTGCAGAACAAGTCATTGTGTTCAAACATTCCCTAAGTATAAGCAGAGGACAGTAACCTCTAAGAACTTATTCCTGCTATAAGAAGAATTGAATACATGTTCTGTAACATATGGGGAAAATCATCACAGTCTTTGCATAACTACTCTATGAAAGACGAAGAACATCTTCAGGCTTGCTGCAATGGTTGACCTCCAGGCTCCATTTCAGTGCTTTAAACTACTGCCCACCAAATGGTGTGAGAGGAGAAAGACGATGAAGTCCAATTATGGCAAAAAGCAGGAAGTTATTCATAAAAGTTCACAAGAATTGCACAACTGACACATGAGAGAGTATAGCAGATGGTGAACAAAAACTCTCTTCACACAATGTTTTGGGTTTGGATGTAATTGCTGGAAATCTAGCCTCTACAACAGTTTATCAAAAATGTGCAGTGACTGTAAGAGACGACAAGTGTGATAATTATGAATGTACTTGTTTGTGACACTTCAAAGGAGGAGCAGAGAATTGAAACTTCGCCAAGAATCACTGCTGCACAACCCCGTTCAGCATCAGGTCTGCTTTCATATAAGGAAAGGCAAGCATCTGGGAAATTTAACTTGAACAGTTCTTTCTATAAAGACAGAACAGAAGCAAACACTTATTTCACACTGTGGTGTTTGGCGTATAAGCAATTCTTGGTGTGCCAGTAGTAACAAGCATAAATGTAGAGTCAATATTGTAAAGCAGGAAGAAGTGAATGCTGACATGTTTACAGCATACCAGACTGTATTTGAAGGGTTTGGGTGTGTTCCAGGAAAACAAACCATAAAAATGAGCTCAAATGTTATACTAGTAGGAAAGTACTGGGGAAAGTAATGATGACATTACAAAGAAAACTAAAAACACATCTAAGCTCTACTGGAGAAGATCAAGTTAGAGAGTTGCAGAGACTCAAAGGCAATTGCTGATAGATCTGAAAGGACTCAGATAGAAATATTTGAGTCCTTGTAAATCGAACTCTGCCTACAAGACAAGAACAGTCTTTGCACATACTGGAGAAATAAAAAACAATAGAGAATAGAAAATTGTTTATATATTTAGGCAGTAGTAGCAGTTTAAGTAATTCTATTGGCCAAAAAAGTAGAAGTAGAAAGAAATTTGTAACTGTAGAATTTTGACAACTTTTTTAGAAAAGTTAGGTTTGATGGATAGCCATTTTGTATACAGCAAACAGAAGTATACTCTGGCATGCAGTGGCAGAAGTTTGAAGAATGCTACAATATCTTATTTTAGACCAAGAGAGACATAGGATAAAATCTTTCAAAATATTCACCTTTTTAGTCATATTGTAACATAGCAAAAGTTGAAAGCAGATATTATGTACAAAGACATCCTAGAGTAATTCTGGCAGCAAGTAATGTGATTTTGCAAAGATCTTTTGAAATACTTAACTGTTTGGAGAAATCTTACAATTGCAATGCTGCAGTGCAGTGGTTGGTGACATCATTCCAGGCTTTTACGGAGACAAATACGATCATTCATCAAAATGTCAGTGCTTGAGAAAGTACAGGAGGTGCTAATACTTCCTTTTAAATAGTTGAATGCAAAGGGGTTTTTGGTTTGTTTTCTCTAACAGTGGATTCAAATTTCCTTTTGAACCAAACTTTCTATAGTGTAAAGAATGTCTTCACTAGTACTTTACAAATAGGCTGTTTATTTCTCAGTCTATTCAACATGCATATTCAACACAGGTAGCCCAAAAACATAGCCCTGTAAAAGAAAGGAAATATCATAATGTTGTATTTGGCTCTGGTCAACTTCATCAGTACATCTCTAAGAAAGATATGAATGAACACACAAATTACAAGTCACTTGGAGTCACTTTAAGAAACACTTTGATAAGCAATGCTTTACCACCAATATAGAGAAAGCAACTTACCACTCCAGAAATACCAAATGAAAGCTGGATACAAGCCATGAAAGTGTTCAAAAGCAGCAGATGTCCTTCTCAGAGAATATTTGCATTATGGAAAAGATTGAGCATGGAAGTCAGATCATAGCGAATGTTTGCATGAATGCTAGGGACACATTGTGCTATATTCCATGTCACCTTGACGGATCTGGGATCTTTGTTTTCCCTTGATGTGTACCAGTATGATGGAGAGCAAATACTGGCCAAGTGACACTTCAATCACAATGAATACTAAAACATTACAGAGACTGAGACACATCACAGTTTAAAATTAATATTGTCCCTTGACAATATTATAAAATAGTTGTTTTAGTAGAGCTCCATAGGAGAAAGATGTAAATGAGTTACCCCAGTGAATTGATCTTCCAGTGCCCTTTCATACAGACTTTGTACAGTGAGGACACACCTGTATTTTTCAAATGTGGCATTAAACTATTTTTTACAGTGAATGAAAAGCATGAAGAGATAGCAGGTCAGGAGCTGTTACTTGGCATAAAAGAGAAGTGACTTTGTAGATGAACCCCAACACACTATTCACTGTTCTCTCCCTGTGCTTTTTTCTCCTTAACACTGAGAATGTCCTAGATTTCACTTTGAAGTTCTGTCATCATGTATTTTCTGTATTCATGGCTGGCAACCATCAAACCATATTAATGGTTGGCCCATATCAAAGTCTGTAGCATAAATAACCACTCTAGCAGCTTCACTCATTTGCTTAGTAAGTGCATTAATAGTTTGTAATATTAAACAAAGCCATCACCAAATTTCCACTCTCCATTACAGGGGAGACCTCACATCATGGGTTTGCCCCGATTTATACAGAATTTTCAATGTCTTCATTACTTTCCTTTGTTATCAATTTCACTCTACTGTCATGTCACGAAAATAATGCTTGCCTATCAGGTTCATGATGTCATCTTCTAGAGCCATTCTAGAGGTGATTTATAACATCACCTCACATGGTATCTCTCTGAGTTTAAATTACCATAAGGCAACAGTTTGGAAACATCTTTATGGAACTGATATGCAAGAATGCAGAAGTTTCAGCAAGGGTGAAGGGACAAAGTGCCTACAATAATGATTTTAATGATCTCACTAACGTATTTATTAGTAAGTGTGTACAACAGCAATGAAAATTGATTTTCTTATCATTATAATTTCCTCTATCAGTGTGGTTCTACTGCAAAGAAAATGTCAGATTGCTAAAGGAAACTAGTTCTGTTGAACAGAAAAGCTACAAAGCTTTTTCACTTTCTAGTATATTGAGTTACAGGTCAGAATTGTACTCAAATACTTGACAATCCCAGGAGGAAAACTGCAGGGTAGCAAGGGTAAAATTTTGAGATTGTGTGTATGACATGGGAGACTAATAACCTCCTAAATAATATAGGTACTATTAAAAAGGTTCATTGTATCCTCATAATATTTTTGTATGCCTTTACATCAGTAAAGCCATAAAGTATTGCTTTATGTAAACTTATGCTTGACCTCTTTTATTTTACTGCATCTGGGAGTCAAACGCAATGGCCAAAGTTTCTGGAAACATATACACAATACTTTATGTCTGATTCCTGGTCATTCTTCTCTGATTTTCAGATGATAAATTAATTAAATTTCTGCTTACATTCTCTTTGTCTAGAAATAACACTAGTAGAAACAAAACACACTATAAAAATTTCTCAAAAGTGATTAGTTAAAAATTTCTTGTTCTCTTTTAAAAAATATTTATTATTCTCAGAAGGTTAATGGTGTCATACTGATCTGAGGCATAGAGTGATTGTGTCATTTTTACCAAGGTCAGATGAAGTACCTGACTCCAACATAGTTTTGACACCATGCAACCTGACTATTAAAATAAAAACTAATTTTAAAAACACTTTACCTCCTGTAGACCTTAAAATGGATTTTACTAATGAAAACTAGCATTTTTTTTCCTGATAAGTGAAGCAAATGAGACTATGGAGGCATGTGTACGTTGGCAAGGGCAAAACAAAATGTCCAAACGAGAAGGTCTACCCAATTAGAAGTAATTTTGAACATCATCCCTCAGTGTTTAAATACAAATCTACTGCAGCCTAAGCAAATAAACCCATAAATTGTTTATTTAGCAAGATGTTCACTAACAAGTATACTCACTAGAACTGTTCTCTAATGACCAAAAACGTTGCCTAAAGCCCACAAGAGAAAAGAACTCCATAGTATCTTCAGCTGGTGGTTAAGAAAGACTAAGCATTCAGTGAATCCTGTAAAAACACCCAGCACAGTTTCTCAATCTGACTTTGCCTGCACAGAGCAGTTAATAAATCATAGGCAGAAACATTCACCTGCACAGATGTCTTTTCACAATACAGACTCAGTTATTTTGTTCGTATTTTAGTCAGGGTTTATTTTACAAAAGGAATTTCAGGGAACTGAACCAGACAATCTACCAGAAATACTTTAAAGGACAAAAGGACAAGATCTACTGACTCCTAAGTATTAACAGTTAATAGAGGTGACACCTGGATAAGAAGAAAACAAAGCTGATACAAGTAAGAAAAAATACTTGCTATACTCTATATATGCCAACAAAAAGTATTTTGTTTTAAATCCACAAATGATAGTAAGTGGTATAAAATGCCCAACAGGAACCAAAGTTTCAGGGTTTAGTTCTCTGAATTGCCTGCATACCTGAAGTTAAATATTTAAATCCTCCTCAAAAGGTTAATGTCAAAATGGCTTCCACTGAGGGAGCCCTTTTTAAAATAGTTTTCACACTTGAGAACAAGGTAAAAGGAATCTTCCAGAGACTCTAAGTCCAACTTGTCCACATGCAGACTGGATGAGTAGTCTGCAAGATGGGTAGGAAATTGGCTATCAGGTTGCACTCAGTGTATGGTTATCAGTGGTTTTTACTCAGGCTGACCGGCTGTAACAACAGCGGTTTCTCCAGTGATGGCTCCCATGTTGCACAGCTTCTATTCTGGATGATGGGATTGGAAGTACCCTTACCAAGCTCAGTGGTGGTGGAGTGGACACACCAGGGAAGAGAGCCAGTCTTGCACAGAAACACAGACAGGCTGGAGGAGTGGGCTGTCAAGCACTGTCTGAAGTTTAACAAAGACAAGTGAAAAGCCTGCANCTATCAGGTTGCACTCAGTGTATGGTTATCAGTGGTTTTTACTCAGGCTGACCGGCTGTAACAACAGCGGTTTCTCCAGTGATGGCTCCCATGTTGCACAGCTTCTATTCTGGATGATGGGATTGGAAGTACCCTTACCAAGCTCAGTGGTGGTGGAGTGGACACACCAGGGAAGAGAGCCAGTCTTGCACAGAAACACAGACAGGCTGGAGGAGTGGGCTGTCAAGCACTGTCTGAAGTTTAACAAAGACAAGTGAAAAGCCTGCACCTGCGATGATATAACCAAGGAGCTCACTACAGGCTAGGACTGTGAGTCTGGGGAGCAACGAGCTACCTTGCTGGGACGTCCTGGTGGACAATCTAAACATTCATCAGCAGTACGCTGCTGCAGCAACTCAGACAGAACTGATCCTGGTTTGCACCCCCAGGGACATTATTAGCACAGATAGAGACATGATCATCCCAATCTTCTCAGTGCTTGTCAGGCCACACCTGGAAAATTGTTTCCAGTTCTGGTCCCCACAATTCAAGAAAGTCATGGACAGACTGAAAAAAGTGCAAAGGAAGGCCACAAAAATGATCAAATATAGGAAAGAATTTTTTTACAGGGAGAGCAAACATTCACTTGAACAAGCTCCCCAGGAGTGTGGAAGTGTCCTGTCTCTTCAGGTTTTCCAAATGCAATTGGACAGAGTGCTGGACAGTTTAAATCTGGCCCTCTGCTCTACGTAAATGTTGGACTCCACAAACTTTTGATATCACTTCCAACCTGGGCACTTCTATGATTCTATGATGTCATGAAATTTTCACAATCAGATTGGAAAATTTTAGCCCATGTGATTTCTTGTTAGGTAGTCACTAAGTAAAATATGCAAATGTAGGGCATATGGGAAAAGAAAAATGAGACATGGCAAACAATAGCTAAAAATTTGTGGCTGATAAAGTCTGTCAATGATTTCCTTGTCATATAGTTTTACAGATCGTCTGAATTAGAATGAAGTGAAAGAAACACTTGCACATTATGAGATGCCTGTCTCAGTTGGGAAGCCATAATTCATGGCCAAAGGTGACAAGAACAATTTTCTGAACTCTTTCTTCACTTTAGTTTTTCAACTTTTTTTTCATATGGCCACTTCTTAGCAGCTGCAAAACAAACTTGAACAGGTTGTTCTAAAGGAGGGCTTTGCATTGAAGAAGACTGGTCACACTGTTACATAACAAAGGGCAATGTTTTCTTATTTGCTCCCATCTTCTCATTACCTGAATTCCTCTCTATTGTCACATCTCCAGAGTAGATTTCTGATAGTTCTCTACTATGTCAACCTCATAGAGGTCAAGTGGTTAGCTTTGGAGCTGAAAGCCTAGTCCACTCCTTTCTGCTAGAATGTCTAACTTTTCATGTTAGCATGTTTTCAACCTAAGCTAAACCCTGCTAGCTTTGACACTACAGGTTTAGACACACAGACGATGCTTGTGTCCACAGAGAATCACTTGCAAGATAGTGAGCAATTGCTAAAGTGTTGAATCTGCTGCCTAGGAGGGTATCTCTTTACCTTTCAGCTACTGAAGAGAAGAATTATAGTATATAAATCATTGGCTAGTCTACATCATAGAGGAAAAATAAGAAGCTGATAAAGGCAGTCACTGGATGTGTAACTGAAAGTATTGTAAGTATATAAGATATGTAAAAGTCTGATCTCATTGCTAGTATCAGCTTTTTCTTTGCACTCAGGTGTTTTGTTTTTGTGGATATCCTTTCATATTAAATTGGCAAGATTTGATCATATTACAATATTGTTTATCATATTCCATATTAGTTAAATAGTTTGTTCTTGTATTTTATTATTTGCCATGAGAAATGCAGCCTTCAGAATTCTTGAGTCCTCTGTCAGAAACAAAAAAAGGGCTTTGAGATAGAAGGGGTGAATCCAAACTTGAAATCTGATCCTTGCCAAACAGTGTACATGGTAAGTACACTGCACATCCAGACTCTGGGATGGTGTGGAAAAAAAGAAGTTTAGGTATTAGAACTCCCGAGAGATGTCTCAGTTCAGACTCTCCCCTGAAAGTTCTAAAGTTGTGTCAAATATGCATTCTACAGAAATGACGGGGTTTTCATTCGCATTCCTTCTCTTGCCACCCACTCCTCTCCCTCCCTTCCCTCTCCCTCCCTTCCTTCTCCCTCCCTTCCTGCCTGCCTGCCTGCCTTCCTACCTTCTTTCCTGTTTCAGTCCTTCCCTCCCTCCAGCCTCCTGAAAAAGCAGAGCTGCTGCCAATTGTTTTGCTGAGGAAAAGGTAGGTATATCTGAATATCCATGTCATCTCTTTCCCACTCCTATCACCTCCTTCTCCTCCACTGATAAACTATTAAGTCAAGGGCTGTTGATGCATCCTTTCTCCTGTCCCCTCAGACACACAGAATCTCTCAATGCTTCAGCTGCTTATGCCTGCCATACTGAATTTATGTCTTAGTGTTTTATCCTGTTTTGGTTACCTGATGCCTGGCATTCTCATTAGTATACACATATACATATATAGACTCTTCCTGGCTCTCTTTCAGTTTAGGAGTTCATAAATGGCACGTTCATCAATGGCAGAGATTTTCTCTTTTTAGAAAAAGAGACATAAGGAGAGAGAGAAGGAAAATATAAAAGAAAGGGTAGCCATACAATACGTGCATTCAAATGCTTGATTAATCCTCTCCTAGGAATAAACTTGGTTCACTGAGTTCTGCTGCTAGTAAATTACATTCTGATCTATTTGTAATACTTACTAGAAAATATTTTGATCTTCTGCAAACACCAAGTCTGAATTCCAGCCTTTTGTTTATCACTCTGATGCACGCTTAGAAATGCTACAAACTCAAACGTAACTCTCACCCCGATGACTCATTTTTTAACTCCACGAACTCCATGTTTGAAATTAGGAGTATTGGGTTCCTTACTGAGATTAACATTTGATTCTACAGTACTTGTCTGTTAAGTGTCCTTCTCTCACTTGGCTCTAATATGTTGCACCTTGTCTTCCTGTATGTCCTCAATCAACAGACATTTATTGTTCCTGAAATCTTAAAACACTGTTTGACTCAGAACCCCAAAGGTAACCAGATTTTTTAATTCCCTCCCTCCAAAGAAAATGTTTTAATTCTTAGTCTTTTCTTAAGCCAAAGAATTCTGTACTTTGCTATTGTTCTCAATTCAATGAGGAAAAGTGTGAGCTTATTCTGAAAATGGGGTTACTAATACTGCAAAACTGCTCAACAGATCTGTATAACACTGAGATTAACTGACATCAAGTTGAAACAATTAGTGAAAATGACAGCATAGGTGTCTGAAGAAATAAATGGTTAAGTAAAAACAAATGACAAATTCTTAAGGTATTGCACAATCTTTTACCATAGGATTTTTACTCTTTTCAATATCGCTTTATATACTAATTGGAAAAATAAAAAACTAAGGCATTCTTTTGTTATCAGTGACTTCAGAGTTGATGTGTGTGTGTCCTGATGATAGTAGTCAGTTCTGACACTTTGTCACAAGCACTAGTGAGTAGGCACTAATTCACTTTTCCCATGTGAGCTATTATCTTCTAACGTGTGTAGTTTATGTGATATGAAAAATCTTCACTGATTATAAATCTCTGCCCTTAGAATATCAGATCTAAATGAGCAAAAAAGCAGACTGCATATCCCCTGAGAATTTTCACATTATCCCAAGGAATTGCAAATGAAATTAAGGTTATAGCCCTATTAAATCATATTCAGTATTGCAACTGTTCAGCTATACTGAATCTTGTCATAAGAATGCTTTTATGCCTTTTAGAGGCATTTATGCCTGTAGTCTTTTGAAGTACTTGAGTCAAGATATGACAATACACTAAACAATCAAAAAACTCCCAAAAAACCAAAACAGGAAGGTTAGCTTACATTTTACCCCAGTGTAGACAGATGTGCAAGTCTAAAGTCTATTCATAAAAATAGTCTGAATTTGATGCAGTTTAGGCCAATGGTCTGATTGTTAGTTACTGTGTTCCAGAAGGAGAATGAGACAAGGAAGCTGTTGGTTATTTAGGGGTCATATGTTACTTTCTTTCACAGAACTACAGAATATTTAGAGTTGGAAGGGACCTCTGGAGATCCTCCAGTCCAAGCCCCCTTCCAAGGCAGCTCACCTAGAGCAGGTGAAATGGGAACATATCCAGGTGGGTTTTAAATGTTTCCAGAGAGGAAGACCCCACAACCTCCCTGAGCAGCCGGTCGCAGTGCTTTGCCACCCTCAATGTAAAGAAGTTCTTCTCATGTTGAGGTGAAACTTCTTATGTTTTAGTTTATAGCCATTGCTCCTCATCCTGTTGCTGGGAACCACTGAAAAGAGTCTGGCACCATTGTTCTGACACCCACCTGTGAGATATTTATATGTTTTGATGAAATCCCCTCTCAATCTTCTCTTCTCCAGACTCAATAGGACCAGCTTCCACAGTCTCTCATCATAAGAGAGATACTCCAGACCCCAAATAATCTTTGTGGCTTCTGCTGGACCTGCTCCAGTAGCTCCATATCTCTCTTGTCTTGAGGAGCCCAGAACTGGACACAATGTTCAGAAGTGGCCTCACCAGGGCCAGGTAGAGGGGCTGGATCACTTGGACCCCATACTGATCCTTGGGGAATGCTGCTGACTGCAGGCCTCCAACTGGATTCTATTCCTCTGATCACAGCCCTCTGAACTCTGCCATTCAGGCAGTTCTTGATCCACCTCACTGTCCATTCCTCTAACACACACTTCCTGAGCTTACCTACGAGGATGTTATGGGAAACAGTGTCAAAAGCCATGCTGAATCAAGGTAGACGACATCCACTACTTTCCCCTCATCAACACATCCTGCCATGCCATCACAGAAGGCAAATTGGTCAGCATTATTTCCCCTGGTGAATCCATGCTGACTACTCCTGATAACCATCTTTTCTTTTATGTGCTTGAAAATGACTTTCCAGGGATGGAGGGGAGGCTGGCTGGCCTGTAGTTTCCTGGATCCTCCTTCTTGTCTTTTTTGAAGATGGGAGTAACTCTGACTTTCCTCCAGTCATTGGGCAACTCTCCTATTTGCCATGATTTCTTGAAGATCATAGACAATGGCTTAGCAACAACATCTGTCAGCTCCTTCAGCACTCTCAGCATCATGGCACATGGATTTATGGATGTTAAGTCTGTCTAGCCAATCTCTAACCCAGCTCTCTATGATCAAGGGGAAGTCTTCCTTTCCAGCCTTACTCTCTTAGTTCTCTTAGTTGGGATTCATGAGGGTCAGCCTAAACAATAAAGACTGAGGTAAAGAAGGCATTCAGTAATTGTCTTCTCTGTCTCTTCTGTCACCAGGACAGCCATCTGATTCAGCAGCGGCCCCACATTTTCCCTATTCTTCCCTTTGCTGCTGATATACTTGTAGAAGCCCTTCTTGTTGTCCTTGATATCCCTTGCCAGAATCAATACCAAGGGGGGCCTGTCACATCCCTTTACACTCTGAGTATGTTCCTGCATTCCTCCCATGTAGTCTGTCTCTTTTTCCACATTGCATAAATTTCTTTCTTGTGTTTGAGTTTACTGGAGACTCCCTGCTCTTCCATGCAGGTCTACTGGCCCCTTTACCTGATTTCTTGCTCAGGGGTATACACTGATCTTGAGCTTGGAGGAAGTGATGCTTAAGTATTGACTAGCTCTCTTGTATTCCTTTCTTTTCCAGATCCCCATCCCGTGAGACTCCTCTATGTAGGTCCTTGAAGAGGCTGAGGTTAGCTCTCCGGAAGTTCAGGGTTCTAGTCCTGCTTACTGCTTACTTTGTGCACAATCCTGAGTTCTATGGTCACTACAATGAAGGCTGCTCGCAGACTTCACATCTTTTACCACTCCCGTGTGCTTTGTTAGTACAAAGTCCAGCAACACACCTCTCCTTTTTGGTTCTTCCACCACTTGCATCAAAAAGTTATCATCAATAATCTGCAGGAACTTCCTGGACTGTGTGTGCCAAGCTGTGTCATCCCTCCGACAAATATCAGGAAGGTTCAAGTCCCACAGGAGACTGGCTGTGGCTGTGAGGCTACTTCCAGCTGTTCATAGAAACTTCCTCCTCCTTAATACATGTGGCCTATAGTAAACACTCCTAATGGTGTCATCCATATTAGCCTGTCCCTTAATTCTTACCCGTAAGCTCTCAACTAGTTTGTCCGCCCCTGCATAGAATTCCATAAATTCCAGTTGCTCTCTCATATTTCATTTTCTTTAGTTCTTTTTCTTTTCACTTGCCTGTTTTTCTCTTTTTCAGTCTTTCTTTCTCTTTCTCTTTCTCTCTCTCTTTCTCTTTCTCTTTCTCTCTCTCTTTCTCTTTCTCTTTCTCTCTCTCTTTCTCTTTCTCTTTCTCTCTCTCTTTCTCTTTCTCTTTCTCTCTCTCTTTCTCTTTCTCTTTCTCTCTCTCTTTCTCTTTCTCTTTCTCTCTCTCTTTCTCTTTCTCTTTCTCTCTCTCTTTCTCTTTCTCTTTCTCTCTCTCTTTCTCTTTCTCTTTCTCTCTCTCTTTCTCTTTCTCTTTCTCTCTCTCTTTCTCTTTCTCTTTCTCTCTCTCTTTCTCTTTCTCTTTCTCTCTCTCTTTCTCTTTCTCTTTCTCTCTCTCTTTCTCTTTCTCTTTCTCTCTCTCTTTCTCTTTCTCTTTCTCTCTCTCTTTCTCTTTCTCTTTCTCTCTTCCTTCCTCCCTCCCTTTCTCCCTCTCTCTCATTTCACTTTTCTCTATTTCTTTCCTATATTTCACTTTATTTCTCTCTCTCGTTTACTCTGTTTTCACAGTTATGTGATATACACAGTATACAGTAATTAAGGCCCTAAAAACCTTCACAATGAAAGCTTCAGTGAAAGTAATTTTTAAGTGAAAAGGGATTTCATCAGTAACTTGCTTTAATTTGTAAATTAATAATCTGTATTACTTTTCATAAATAAAACCAGACACACCCATCAATCTATAAATATGCATGTATACATTAATAAACTTCCGATAAATGTATGATGAAGCTATCTAGACTGGAAAAACATGCTTGAGTCTGATCAGTTTTGTTAATGAAGAAATGAGGTGCAGATATATGAAGAAGAGAAATTACCATGCTACAGACAGCACCTGGGAGGAACTGAAGTAATAGCATGAAAATATTAAGCAAAAGAGATGAGAAATATTTCCTATTTAATTGTTTCAGCAGAGCATTGCTCATCTATAATACGTACTCAAACAATTTTTAAAAGTCAAGTCATTTTAAGCTGTACCTTAAATGACAATATGCATGTCTTAACAGAAAGCGTGTACCATTTTCACTAATGATGATTGAGTATTCCAACAAATTTTTAAGAATAATGCTTGTGGGGAAAAGAAAAAAAAATTAATAGTTTACATCAATTACTCATGACTGGACATATTTCAATACATTTTCCATGAAAGACCTCCAAGTGTTCCAAGCACATGAGACTTTAAAAGTGTAACAAACCGATCATCAAGAAATCACCACTAACGTGAGCTGAAGGACATCAACAGACATGCAGTTAGAAGGTATCATACACGTCCAATATATCGATCAACATTCAGTTTAACATGATACCACCGTGTCGCTGTTGAACCACTGGCAGAGCGAAAGAACCAGACGAGTTCGGGTGAGGCAGAAAATCTGAATTTATTATTTAATTCTAAAATTTATATAGACTTTCCAAAGGTCGGCCAGATTGGGTCAATTCATAACCTCCCCCTAGGCCGATAGGCCAGGTAGAATGTCCATCTTTCCAGAGACAGTTTTCAATAACATCCAAGCTTTTATCTCTATTTACAAAACATAGAAGGAAGTAGAGAAAAGTTCCCACGGGAAAGGTCTATGTTACCACAACTACAGTAGGTGAAGATACTACTAATGTATCTTACCATCAGTCTATGTACCTCACACTTTGGTAAGAAGCAGCACATAAAAGATATGTGTGTTTATAGAGAATATACAGGATGTGCTAGGATAAACATAGCCTGTCCCCATGAAACTCTCTCTTCCTTGAGATAAGTCTTTGTGGGGTGACCTTATTCTTTAAAACCTATGAGCCCCTTTCATGGTGCACCCTGTAGAAGTAATGCTTATATAAAATACTTTGAGCTAGCAGCAAGGCTTTCATTAATTTTTTTAAACAGTTTTAATATTTTTGTCGCTATTGCTAGAAGTCCTGATTATACTTACCCATCTAGAGAAGTCATTTGAGCAAGACATTGTATTTGTCCTGGATAACAGTGATGTGGAAAGGGGAGAAAGCTTGTCAACATCATTCCATTTCCATTATGATCTGTTATTTTCATACTGTTTTATAACGTTTTTAATTTAAACCACCCTCCAAAAAAATTTTTTTAGTGCAGTCCACAAATTTGGCACTGCACCCTCCCCTTTCTAAGAAGATCTGTTCAAGAAGAAGTTCCGCATACATGCACTTTAATTTTGATGTTATACAAACAAAATTAAAATTCCTATTCCTGCTTTTTGTTTGCAGTGTGGATTTGGAAAGATTAGAATATTCAAAACCAGACTAATCTTCTTATGCTTATATTTAGTGATGCGTTAATGGCTGTTCATGATCATTTCAGGAGAACTTCATAGTGTTACTTTCTAGATTTACAGATTAAAATCTGAATCTGACAAAGTGCTTGCTGGCCACCCCATTTGACTTTAATTGTCTTATTCTCAGTGTGCACTGACATCATCTTGTTTGTCTTAAATGACCTTTAACACTTTAAGGAAATCAACATCCATCTGCTCCATGCTCTCCTTGCCCACATTTTTTCTAGCAACCAAGCTGGTTCTCAAGTAGAGGCAACTTTTTCTTCAGTGTGGGTTTCACCCACATGTGCCAAGTAGATTTCTGTCTCATTCCATGGCTTTCAGGTGAGAGGAGCAGGAAATACACATTCTCCAGTATAATTAAAATCCAACACCTCCTGAAATCAAGATCTTCCAAATAAGGGGTCAAAATATTTGAAGATAAAAGCACCTATCACATTTTTCTAGTTTCCCTTCGAAGTCCAAAGCTGACCATAATCTGTGGGCCAAGTGTGCTATTTGCTGGCAACTATGAACCTATTTTTGATGTATCTGTCCAGTGCTGAAGCTCTAGCAGTCATAGTGGGCATCTTAGCTGTTTGTAAACTGAAGGGTAAGGATGATAAAGAAGATATAAAACAAAATTTTTGTTAGACCTATAGGAACTTTGTTTCTGTTTGACAGCTATTCTAGAAGTAACTGTGATACAGGAAAATCAGGCATAGTAGTAGACTTAGAGTTTTTTTTGTTTTTACAGTTGCTTGGTATCTTCATAAGAAAATATTATGGTTTTTTAGTAAACTGTTCCAAACAGCCATAACATAATGCTTGCCTTTCACTTATTTAATTCTTGTATGCTATTACTGACATACCATTTTCCTAACATTCCCCCACCCCAAACCGCTATGATGGCTGTAGACTTACAGCTCACATTGTCCCATAAATATTTAAAGTTAGTTGAAAGTCCACTAGTTTCCTCTGTGACTGTATTGTTATTCTCCCATAATTTTGAATTTGAGGATGTCACAGCATCTTTTGAAGCAGCCTAATACTGTCAGAGACCAACAAATTATCATGCAGGTCACAATTCTGCTTAGCAAGGCGCTCAGCTTCTGCCTCATTAACATTCCAGATAAGGAAACACCTTTGCTTCTGATTTGCTTAAACCAGACCAGCAGGCAGTGTACTAAACTCTTCAAAGGCAGCTGCCCTTAACCTTTTATGTTTCAGTGCTTTTCTTTTACAATTTTTTTCAACTAAACTTAAAAGTTCCTGCTTACTTCATTGCCAGTTTCAAGGCAGGTTTGATATATAGCACTTCAGCAGAGTCTGTTTTGCCCTTCACAACTATTTTTTCCTGTAAGGCTGCAATTCTTCTGAGAATATGTGTACACATAGAAACACACATGAAGACACACCCATGCATCACAGACTTACCGCACCACAGTGTTGTATCTCACCTCAGGAGATAGCCCAGTCCTGCTTCTTCTCAGAGGAGGGTCAACTACGGCAGGTAGCCCAGGGAGGCACATGTCCAGGCAAGATTGAATATGTCAGAGGATGGGGGTTCCTCAACTCTGGGAAACCTGTGCCTGAGTTTGACTCTGCCATCATGGTAAAGAAGGGGGTGGTTATGTTTAACTGGAATTCTGGGGGTTTTTTGCAGTTAATGCTCTCCTCATGTCACTAGACACCACCAAAAAGAGTCTGGTTCACCCAGTATGATATTGATATATTTTTAAGATCTCTCTGGTCCCATCCTTCTCCAGACTAACTCTTCCAGTGCTCTTAGCCTCCCTTCACATGACAAATGCTCCAGTCCCTTGAACATCTTTATGATCCTCTGTTGGTCACACTCCAGTATGTCTGTTTCTCTCTGGGAAGCCCAAATCTTAATACAGCACCTGGATGTGCTTAGCAGGAGCTCAGAAAATAGGAAGCAAGTCCCTTGATCTTCAGTCAATAGTTTTCCTAATGAAGTCCACAGGACTGGTGGCCATCTTTTTGGGAAGGGCACAATGTTTAACCATGGTCAACTTGGTGCCAACCAGGATTATTTGCCACATCACCTTCCTAAGGACTGAGGTGAGGTATACTGCGTTGTAGTTCCCTAGATCTTTCTTTTTATTATTCTTGGAAATAGGAATATTTTAATTCTTTAAGTCTTCAGGAATGTGGTGTATAAATTGAGGGATAAAAATAAAATTCCTGGATATGGAAATTCCATGGTGGTACAAGTAAGCAATAACAGTGTTTTGTGGACGTAGCTCAGGCTGTTAAGGACGTTCCAGATGGTGAGGAAGTGGAGTCCTTAATTTCTCTATCCAGAAAATTCAAGATGGCAGCTCTGAAGAATTAGTCATCTTTCCTAAGTGGAATCACATATGTAGACTTGAGAGAACCATCTTCTCTCACTTCTTTATGTCATTAAGTACACTTCTAAAAATACATGTAATATAGCACTGATTATGCAGGTTTCTGCATTTCCCAGCCAAGAAAAAGCCTTTTTCAAACTGTAATTGACATCACAATGTTTTACAGCTGACTACAGATCTTTCAGATCCCATATACTGCTGTCAGCACAGGGGCAGTATTTTCCCCTATCACACTTTTCATGAAACCTAAGTTCTGTTTCTTCATCTAGTTCCATACCTATGAAACGAAAGGTGGCAGATCTGGGTGCTTTTTGATCAGAATTATGACCTAAGGGAGCTGCAAGGATCAGAGAGGGGTTTTTTTGCATTTTGGGGGTATTTTTTTGAAGTCACAGTATTTCTGAACATAGCAGTTGGAATTGAGATTGAAAGAGCTCAGGTTTTATGTTAGGGAAACTAGTAGTTCTATACATGGAAGAATTAATGAAACTTTACTTCTTAGACTGTGGACAGATTCTCTGATGTCTAATAGTGTGTCATAGTTGATGTAATTTTTTTCTTTCAGTTAGATTATTAATAACTTCTCTGCCTTATCTGTCTATTCTCTTTCTTAATAATGCTTCAGTGCATGCTGTTGCCTTAACCAAGGGAATATGTCTCATTCATTTGCTTTCATTAACCCTAGTCCTTTGAATTCTCCAATCCTTTGATGAGTTTCAATGGCATTTGGCAAAGGATTTTTTAAAAAAGGAAGAAAATAAGGGGGCTACACACATAATATTAGGGGAAAAATCAATTTTAAATTTCAATCACAGATTTTGCCTAAGGAAATTGAGCTGGAAAATGACACATCTCTGTTTAGTATTTTAACCGCCGTTCAGGGGAGTAAATATAAGTACACACTGTAATGCTATGCACAAACAGATAGCATTTTTGGACTGAGAAGGGGGAGGTCTTTTTTCTCGTTCCTATATTCCTGCTTCAGCAGTTGGGTTAGTTTCTGAAGGAAGAAAGGAAGAAAGCAGTAGGCTCCAGCTCATGCCTTACTGCTAAATAGTTTTGAAGGACTTTCTGTGCTTATGGAATATAAACATGCAGGCTCAGCTCTTCCATCTTCTTTCCCACAAACAAAACCAGAGGGTGTTAGCAGTGGACAACTTCTGTGGCAGGTCTGATTTTTGTGAAAGGATGAAAAGTGAATGTGTTCAGTTGTGTTCATCAGATGATTATCCTCAGAGAAATATCTGCTGAACTCACAACACTTGTACCCAGTACTTTACACTTCTAACATTGCTTCTCAGTGTTTGCTCCTCCTAAAAAGAGAAAATTCTCTTCAGCAGATGGGTCATAGTCATGACAAGTAATCTATCTCCTTTCCAACCTTTCAGATGTTGCCTATATTGAATTTTCAGTATCATTTTGGGTATGCTAAAGTCTATAAATAGTGCATATCGGCAGGGAATAATGCTATTTTCACTGAAAAAGATGAATTTGGGTAGAGTCAAGCTCTTACATTTTCTCCACTGGATCTCCTTTACTGGTATCTATCTCGTCTTTGCTACTTCTGATACTAGAATTCCTATTTTAGTCTAAGGAATACCTATTTTCAAATTTCTCTCCAGCTCTTTTTGTTTCAGTATCTTATATTGCTGACGCTAACTTCAAGACAATTCAGAAACACAAACTTTTCTATAGTGAAGAACAAACAAACAAACAAAATGACAAAAAGCTACTAAAAAAAACCCTACTCACAGGAGAGGTACCAGGTATTTCTAGCTGCTATCTTGTGGGAATTTAAATAGACGTAGATTCAAAACCACCCAGACAAGAAATAACAATCCACAGCCAGAGTAAATTGCTTTCCAACATATATTATTAATAAAAGGCTTGATGACATTCCAGATTTTTACTAGGGGCTTCATGCCACCATGCCTTCCAACTTGCAAGTCATATCCTAAATGTGAAAAACACATTAATCCTTCAAATATTAAATAAGAAGATAGATTTAAGGGTTGTTTTAATGTTCTAGGCACCACAGTAAGTCCTTGTGTTTTCTGTTCATACGACCAAAAATAAGTTCAGTATCAGATCAGGTCCACCGAACATCTTAGATTTACTTCTTCAGAAGATAATTTATTAGGTCAAGGAAACATGTAGATTTTTCTTAGTTATACAGTACCCACTGATTTGTATCTCATGTATATAAAGAAAAAAAAATCTGAGGAAGAATGTCCCTGGTGTCCTCTATAACCCTTTTTCTCCTGACAGTGTTTTTCATAATCATCACTGCATGAACTCACAGATGACACCTGTCTAACTTTTTACATTATGAGATAAAGCTTCAATTATTATGCTGAATTGGAAAGAGAGTTTGATTTACCAGTGTTAAAGTTGCTGTGACTGTGTGACCCAGAAATTACCATGATTACAAAAATGTAGTTCTCTGAAAACAGAAGTATAAATAAAAGCAATGTTTGATTGTCAAAGCAATTGAACCAAACCCCACACCATATTAGAAAATACAATATTTGAGGGACCAATGGAAACAAATGGGCTGTGGACCTGAACTAATGCCAGTTGAGGTCAATTTGCATCAAAACAATTACTACCAATCTTAAAATATGAATTTCTAGGTCATAGTTTTATTAATAATTGGAAAGCTTTAGTTGCCTGCTAATACTTGGAAAGCTGCAGTTTTGCCTACCTGGAAATGTAAGACTTTTTTACATGGACCATTACAAAGATGAACAAGTTGATGGTGAGGAGAATTCTGTGGAAAAGCACTACCTGCAGAGCTGTTAAAAAGTTTGCAGAAAGACGTTTATTTCTGGCACCTCAAAGAGAAGTATGTTTATAAGCACAGGGAAATACTATATTTTTACTTATTCTAAATTAAAAATAATATACAAAAGGGAGTCCAGTAGACCAAGGAAGTTTTCAGACATGTGATCTAAGCAAAAGGGCTGGCAATACAACCAAAAGTTTGCATGTGCAACCTCATCATTGAAAGTTTTGCTAGAGTAGGGAGAGACGACAGATATCAAGAGATGAAATGGCAGAGCAAATTGAACTACTGTGTAACAACTCAGTAAATGCCAAATTTAAACTACTGATCTGGATCCTACTTCTTGAAGGAAAGGGTGACATTTGATTTCTTCCATTTCTCAGAAACCTTCCTCGCTCTCCACAGTATCTCAAAGATGATTGAGTGTTCTCACAGTCTCATGGTCCAGCTCCCCCAGCCAGTGTGTGTACATCCCATAAGGACACATGGACATGTGATGGAAATCAGCTTATTTAAATGTTCATTAGTCTGATCTTTCTCCAGGTGAGGAAAACTTTCCAGGGTGCAAAACTTCCCCACTGGTCTCAGGGGCCTGGAAATTGTTGGAAGCTGATTTTACCAATAAAGACTGAGGTGAAGAAGGCACTGAGTATCTTGGCTTTTCATCCATCCTTTATGCCCACATCTCTTCCATGTCCATCAGTGGATATTCCTGTGAAGACCATTTGCGGCTGATATACCAGTAGAAATCTTGTTTTTCTTTATGCTCCTCACCAGGTGTTATTCCAGGCGGGCTCTATCTTCTCTAATCCCACACACTTCCACACACAGATTGTGTCTCTTTGTATTCCTCTCAGGTCACCTCCTTTTCTTTGTATGTTTTCTTGGAAGCAACTTGTCCATCCATGTATCCTTCTGTCATCTTTATTTACCACATATGAGGGTTGGCCATTCCTGAGCCTGGAGCAAGTGATACGTGAAAAAATCAATGAACTCTCCTGAACTCTTCTCCATAACCATTTTCCACAGGATTCTTCCAAGCTAGTCGCTAGTTCTTAAAGGCTAAATGTCAAAGGCTACTCTGCTGAAGTGCAGAGTTGTGATCTTTTTTCTGCCTTGCTCCCTCCTCTCAGGATCTTGAATTTAACCACTTTGTGGTCACTGCAGTCAAGGCTGACTTTGACCTTCACACCCCCACTAAGTCATTCCTTGTTAGTGAGTGTGAGGTCCAACACAGCACCTTTTCTCATTAGCTCCTCTACATTTTAGGTCAGGAAAGTGCCATTGATGCTCCCCAGGGATATTCTGGGAGTGCTTTATTTTCTGCTGTGATGTTTGTCCAGGTGATATCAGGGTAGTTGAATTCACTCTTGGGAAGCAAGGCCTGTGAATTTGAAACAACCTCTAGACTCATCTACTTGTTCTTCCTGATCAGGTGGCCAACAGCAGATATCCATCATGTCACCCTTACTGATCTGCTCTTTAATCCTTACCCATAAACTCTCATTTGGCTTATTATCTACCTCCCCAGGCAGAATCACAGAATAGTTTGGATTAGAAGGGACGCTAAACAGCATCTAATTTCAACCCTCCTTCCATGGATAAGGACACCTTTCATTAGACCAAGCTGCTCAGAGCTCCATCCTTTAACCTGTACTTCAACACTTTCAGGGATGGGACACCCACAACTTCTCTGGGCAACCTGTTCCAGAGCCTGGTCACCCTCACAGGAAAAAATTTTTTCCTAATACCTAATCTAAACCTACTCTCAATTTGAAGCCATTCCCCCTTATGTTGTCACTACATGCTCTTGTGAAAAAGCCTCTCTCCATCTTGTAGGTTCCCTTCAGGTACTGGAAGGCTGCAATTAGATCACCCCCAAGCCTTCTCTTCTCCAGACTGAACAAACCCAATTCTCTCAGTCTTTCTTTGTAGGAGAGGTGCATCATCCCTCCAATCATTTTGATGTCCTCCTCTGGACTTGCTCCAACAGGTCGATGTCCTTCCTTTGCCAGGAATCCTAATTTAAAGCCTTTCTTACTAGTTCAGCCTTACTGGGAAAGATACCTTTGTCCTGCTTAGTGAGGTGTGTCCCATTTCTCCCAAATGGATGTTGACCCTTGAACAGGTGCCCAGAACATACCATAGAAACCAAAGTCTTGTTACTGACACCAACTGCAAACAATTATTGATACACAGTACCAGTGTCTTTCTCCTTAGACCCTTTCCCCACACCAGAAGGATTGAGGAAGACACCACCTGGGCCCCCATTTCCCTAACTGCCGCCATCAGAGCTCTCCAGCTGTTTTGATACACTACAGGTATCCCTACACTACACTACACTACCGGCATCATCCTTGGTGTACATGTGGAAGAAATCTTGGTAGAAGTCAAGGTTTGCAGTACATTCACCTCTTTTGGAAGCAGCAGCTGCTCTGAAGTTACACAAATCATTCCCAGGAGTGCATCAAGAGTCTTCAATGACTTTCCCAGTTTTTTCGGAAGGTCTTGAAGCAGGATCAATGAAATGTTTCACAAACTGCTGTGTTTATTGACTGCCTCTGTTACCAACATTGGGAGGGAAGCAGTAAAAAAAACCAGTCTTTAATCAAAGACCTTTGGATGCTTCTATGTGACATTGCCTGTACCTTATTCTGACCTTCCCATGTCTTTCTTCCTCACCTTCAATCACCCTTCTGCTAATTTACCCCAAAGGTGAGTGGGTACCCAAAGGGTGCTCCTGAACTCCTCTTCTTAGGATCTCCACATATACAACCACCCCACTCATTCTTCCCCCCTTGCAGGTCAAAAGGAACAACTTTCAAAAAATCTAACTGTGGTGCTTGCGTAAGCCAGAAACTCTTACTCACTACTAGTCTGAAAGAGAGCCCTTTCTACACTGCAGGTTATCCTTGCAGTTTTAATTTTAGTACATGGATTTCTACATGTCACAAACTCAGATTTCAGATGATCAGGAACACCTTTTCTATTTATCAGAAGGCTCCAAGGAGGCTGAGTTTCCCAACTCTCACTGCTAAACACATCTGTGTCACTTCTGACTGATGATTCCAACTCCTAAATGAACTCTTGGAGTTGATTAAGGTAAAGTGCACCCAGAACAGCAAACTCATGAAAATTAAAATCGAAAAACAAATGAAAAAAACCCCAAAAAGCTCTCCACCCCCCCTGCCCCCGCCAAATGGAATCGGACCAACTTAACAACAAAAACTGAGGAAGATAGAAAAAGTGAAAAAATGAAAGAGAAAGAAACCATGCATTTTTTTTACATTCATGACTACCAGAGGTATATGATCTCTCTCCTTATTGGCATGGTCACTTTCTTTGATCCTGAAATTCATGGTTCTCAGGCTGTGTTTCCCCAAGAGGGCCCATCCTGCTGATCTGTGTTTGCTCTTTTTACTTTGACACCACTCAGAAATTGCAGTCACACTTTCTCATTTTCTTTTCTCCTTTCTTTCCCTGTTAGAAGCCTATTTACCTCTAACTAATTGAGGAAATCAGTTCATAAAACTGGCAAAATGAAGGACTAGTTATGCTGTTTGGTCAGGCAAATATTTTTGTGGTTAAGCAGATGGCATCACCATGCTTATCAGATTCACTAAATACTTTGATTCAGTCAGGAATTAAACAACTATATTATCTTCCACAAACATCCACTAAAAAATTATTGTCAGTAAGGATACTTATTGACTTGTATCCTACTTACTGAATCATATATGCTTATATCAACCTGAATGTTAATTAAAGCACATGTTGAATTTTTCCAGTTGGAGTAGATAGATGGTTTGTGTGCTGGCTCTGACTGGGATGAGGTACTTTGAGATAATGATGGCCAATGAGTATCACACTCCTCATATCCAAATTCTTGCTTAATCTTACCTTTCAAGCCTATATTCTAAGGACGCTGTAACATGACCTGTGTCAAGGTTTTTTTATAAATTATAGCTTCCTTTATTATACTGGAAAACTGATTTTATAGGAGTTGTTCACACTATTCCCCTAAATCCCATCAATTTCATTATAGTTACCAGCATCCTTTTTATTCTGAATGACATTCAACCTGTTGATGCTATTGGCTTATTTTGTACTACATGCTGCCACACAACATTTGCTATAACACCATCTATTGTAATCAGGTCAACTGTGAAATACTTCCTTTATTGACTGATTCTATGGACCCATCATGGCCTCTCAGTGCTAATTCCTTCTCTCCAGGCACAAAAGATAATTACTTCTATTACTGTCTAAAATAACATATTTAATTGACAGTCATTTTCTGAAGATGCCCATTAGTTCAATGGCACCTCAGCTTCCATCTGACAGGGATTGAGTATATAATTTATTTATCCTTGAAACCCCAGCACAACACTAAAATCTGATGAACAGTAAAGCACAATTTTCTACTCTGTTTTTCAGTGTGCTTTAAGAGAGGCTAGAGAATGCAAAATAATCTTGACACTGTAGAGGAGCTAGGAAGACAGAGGTAATCAGTTGTGAATATCCTACAAGATATTGATGGCCTTTGTCAGCGGTTTCACAAGGACAGGGAAAATGAAATTCTTCATAGCATCATATGTGAAAAGTAGAGGGAGATAATTATCCTAGCAGATGCCCAATTTATGCACACACAGACAGTGCTGGTCTCATACCAGTTTACAGTTCTTGCAAATTAATAATCACTATAAAGTAACTATTTAGATTTAGTTGAAGATTTTGCATTGTGATGGCTTCGAGATTCTGCCTTCAAGTAAAAGGAAAAAAGAAAACACAAAAAAGCCCATACCAAAAACAAAAGCAAAAAGTACCCCACTATACAAGTTATAGACTGTGTATAAGTTCATTCATTGTTCCAGAGGCCTTCTGTCACACTTTATACAACACTATTTTCCCACTAACTTCTCAAACCAGTACTGGTTACCAGGTAGCCTGGTAGGACACCTGGTTACTCTGGTTTTGTAACTCTACAGGTTACTCTGGTTTTATTTTTAAAGGAAGACTATATTCTTGGTTTTTGGAACATTGCATGTTTTGGGTTTTTAGGTTTCAGGGCTTAGTTTTGTTTTGGTTTGAGGTTTGTTTTGTTTAGTAAAGATGATCTATCCCTGTTCTCTGTGATAAATTTAGTGTACTCTAAAACTTAGCTTTTTCTTTGAGTTTGACCAGTCTTGACTATCCCTTAGTAAGGCTTACTTTCCTACTGCCTAAAGATCCTTTTCAAGTCTCATCTCCTCTGCTGATACATGCAATAACATAAAAATCATTAGGTATATACATAATTCAGCATATTGAAAACTTTACAGAGGTATGCTTATTATTTTAAAGTCTAAGTGAGTCAACAAGTGTGCAATTTCACATTCATCTATTCCTTCTCTTCATTGAGTCCTGGTGATATAGGAAAACTATGTATTTTCAGTCTACATTTAATTTACATTAAATTAAATTAAAATGGAGCCACCAATGAGTAAGTATATGCTTGTAGATTGGATCTTTGGTCATTTTAGGTAGAATCCATTACATCCTCTAATTCAGAAATGTTGTAAATCAATAGCAAACAGCAAAGTAAGAAAACATGATGCCAAAATGTTTATCATGAAAGAAGTACCTTGAAATTCTGCTTTCATTTCTCAGTTTATAAATAAACATATTTATTATAAGCAATTATAATTATTTCTATGCTTTGCCTACTTTCCCCTCTACATCAAGTATTTCTATGAACAGTTAGAGTAAAATGGACATTATTTTTCCTACATTCCTTCCAGGTAGTCCAAAATTTAAATAAAACTTTCAAGATAATATTTCTGCTGCACATCTGCAGAGACATAAAATCTTGTTTGACTCAGAGACAAAGGATGCTAAACAAGAGCACTTTACCCCTAAAGCCTGACAGTCTGTTACATGATACTTGCCCTTGCTTATCCACTCTGAATAGAGAAGTTGTTGGAAGCATCCAGAAGTATTGAGTATCAGGAATGTCTCATTTTAAAACAGCTACCATTAAAGACTATGACAAAAGGCACACCAGCAGTTTGAAAACCATATGAAACTGTGTACTTCACAGAAGAGAAGCTGTTATTAGCTAATGTAGTTGCTTCATATGGATGAATATGTTTTGACATGGGGCAGATCTTTCTGTACTGTTCTTCCTTCATTTTGCAACAAAGCACTGCACCAGATACAATAGTTTTAGAGTGGATATTTCAAGCATAATGTAGTATGGACAAAACCACAACTAACAAGTTACTGAATTGGATAATATGATAGATTAGACTTCCCTTGACACAGTCATATTTTCATGGACTTGATATAGAAATAAATGCCTCCAAGGGAAAAAAACTACCCTGGTGTGATCTAGTTTCTTCTTAACCTGATTTTGGGAGGCATAATTAATTAGAATTTATTCCAGATCCCAAAACATTTTGTACTGAGAAGTTACATTATAAAATAATGTTGATGTTTGGGAAAAGTAGTGATGAATATTTTTTTTCTTTTTACTGCTGGAGCTGCAGGGAGTGTTGACATTGATAGGTTAACAACCACTTGTGAAGTTTAACCATCTCTTCAAGTTTAAACCAGTGACCCAGGGGTCATAGAAAAGCTATAAGAAGTATTCCAAACTCTGTGAGACCTCTGCCTTTCTTGTTAGGTGAAAGCCCACGGGGAATGTACAGGAGCTCATATTATAAAGGATTGCTAGTACAGCTTTGCAGGGTCAGCTGAAAACAAATTCCTTGCAGTCTGTTAAAGGCTTATTAACAAGGCTTCTTTTGGGAAAAAAAAAAAAAAGAAGCCAAATTAATGCTCCTTAATAAAATAGTGGCAGGCCAACCCTCTAATTTGACATTCTTTCTATCCTTGCATGCCAGAAATACTGCCTGTAAGCAGCTGGTTATCCTCCAGCAGTAATAACTACTAGCACTGGAGGAGAACTGCCCTTCCTGCCTGCATAGCAGGTCATTGATGCTTGCTATCACAACTGTATGTCATGATTGAAGTGAATAGTAAAGTGAAGAAACTAGTGATAAAAAGGAACTCATTTGTGAACCATTTCAGAAGCCATCATTGGACAACTAATTCTTTTCTACCAGTGTTGTCTGATATGACTGAAGCTTGTTATCCCCCCCAATGTTTTTGTGAAAGAAGAAATCATGCAATGCAGGATGGAATGCTGGCATGCTCAAATGACACCCTAAGTGTTACTTTCCACAGCTACAGGCAGACACAGAGCTCCATGTTGTGGCAACTGTCTACTCAGTTGCCACAGCTGATATGTGGGTGGGAGACAGCAGGATGTGTTCCAGTGAGTCAAGAAAGAGGGGGGTTACTAAAAGAGGGGAGTGCGTCAGAAAATCTCAGGCAACTGATGAACAGGCTTCACAAGTATTCTCTTGATTTCTAACCTGTATCATTCTGAATGCTCTTGGAACAAAAAGTCACCTCAGATGTGTTTTCACTGTTGTACCTTCTTTGTTAAAAGAGATTGTGCTCATTTTCTGCTGACAGGGACGTTGTCTTGGACATGTGTGTCATAATGATGTGTGTCAGTCTTGCACTCCCTCCCTCAGGAAGTTCTGGCCTGAAACCTAGTGTTGGTGAAAATGCTATTGTTCTTCTGATGAAAGGAATACACCTACAGACCACCATCACAAGACCTGTTGCATTCTTAACCAGTTTTCCATCAATTACAAAACTTATACCCAGGATACTCTAATATGGATACATTCAATAGGATTCCTGAACTTCTATGACAAGCTGGAGAAAATCAGTGAATCTGCAGCCTGTGGAGGGCTGGGAGCCCTCAAAGCAGGAGCCTGTCGCACTCCCCTGGAGAAGCCAGAGATAAGCTACCTTCCTCTGGGTCAGGGTGAGATCCCAACATGCCTCGTTTCTTCATGGTAATAGCCTGTGCCCTGTTGGCCAACTGGTTTCTATCCCACCCCCTACCTTTCCCATAAAACGCCCGGCTTCTACCCCTGAAAGCAGGGAGTCGCCTCTGGCCTCCCCTTCGCAGGGTGCTCGGACAATAAAGGCTACCTCTGCGGAACTGCCGTGCGAGGCTCCTGTCTCTCTGTCCCCGTGTTTGCCTTGGGCGATTTCACAAGGAGCTGAATTCACAAAGAGCTGAAATCACAAGAGCTGAAATCACTTGTAGCAGAGAAGCTGCTACACTTGCTGGAATCGCCTGTCGCCCAGGGAGATCTGCCAACACCCCTGGAAGAGCTGTTCTCTGCCGGACACTCTCTATCTGGGAAGGTTGCGGTGTGGTGGTGCTGAGCTGCACCGGAGCCCCTGCGACAGCAGCCCAAGCAATGCTGTAGAGCTGACCCACTCAAGTTTTCAGGGAGCATACACATATAAGGAAATAAATACATCAACTGAAGCCTGTCCTAGAAGTGTGCCTAATTCTTGAGTATATGTGCATGTTCATCTAACACATGCAAACCTCAACTTGTGCTAAGAGAGTACAGCAGCTTAAAAACTTCACTTCTCCCTGATGAGGAATTAGTGGCAGGTGAGGACAACTACTGACAGTACTAATAGGAAAGCAAGGCGCCCTTCTTGGCTATTGATTGTTGAACTGACAATGTGTAGTGCCTGTGGTAATCTTCATGACTTCTGATGACACTGATTACAGCTGATTTCCTAAAGAAAAGCAATTTTGTGTTGATGGCAGAGTAATGAGTGATGCCTAATGTTGATCTCTGTTTCTCTGACAGTTTAAGTATACAACTTCAAAGTACTTCATCATGGATAACCCAAAATGTTGCTGTATTCCATATCTATCTGTGACCCAAATCATTACACTATCTTTAAGGCCCTGCAGCCAGGAAGCTGGGGTGGGTACTGCCAGTGCTTTTAAAGTCTCCTTGGGCAGGAAGCTTGCACTCCTTTGCCACGTGGTTTCTGCCTCACTGGCTTCTTGGTTTTTTGCCTTAGTCAGAGGCATTTTCCTTTTGGGGTTCTCTCTTGGGTTTTTTTCCCTTGTCTCAGACAGACTGCATTCAGCAGTTTTGAAGTGCCTGGGGGCAAATTCCACAGGTACCCATCTGTCTCCGAGCAGGGCAGCCCCAGTCCAGCAAACCAGTCTAGCTTGCCAAGGTGACTGGCCAAGGAGGGAAGACCACAAGTTGTCCCAGCCCAGCTGCCTTACCTTGACTGCTTGAAAGACAAAGTCCCTCTGTGAGCTCTAGCCCCTGGATCCTGAAAATACCAGCTGGAGTCAGGGAGATGAGCAGAGCAGGGCGGAGGGGAAGACTGACACCATCTTTCCCTTTGTCCTTTGAACCACATGCCCAGCTGCGGAGCACCCTCTTGCAGGGATAGTCCCTGGTGTTTTGGTTCTCTCTTTTTTCTGGGGAGTCTGTGAGATTTAGTAGTTTTGTATCTGTTGGATATTTGTTGCTATTTCTTGACTGTTGCTGTTCCACTTGTTAGTAAACTGTTATTTTTTCACTTAAATCTACTTATATTTGTTCCTTATTAGTGGAAAGGGATTGCTTGAACCTATAAAAGGCGATAGATCATTCCAGAGTGTTCTCTTTCAAATTGTCTTAAACCAAGTCACACTCCTACTGTGCTACTTCAAATACTGAAAAAAATGCTGCTCAGGTTTTCCGGTTAAATTAAATACAAGTAAGTGTATGAAAACCTGTATGCAGCTGACTTTTGCAGAGGATACAGGTTCCTTAAGCACACTTACAAATGTTTCCTTTCAGTGCAAAATGCATCCAGTGAAGGATGAATGACGTAATTACCAGCATGATGGCAGCTTTGAAAGAAACATGCACCATTAAAGAGAATTAAAATGTGTGAATAGTATTCATCATGTCACCTAATTTAATCTGAGCTCTTAGCCCACTGGAGACGTGATTCTCTGACAATATACAGCATTAACAAGTAAAGAATATCTGGGTAACTAATAAGATTAATAAGATTGGGTAATATCCTGCTTATTTTTTAACAATCTGTCAGCAGCTTTTTTTTAAGCAAAAACTTGTATAAAAGACATTATCTAAATTATCATTTATTAAAAACAATATTTTACCTCAAAACCTGCAGTTGTTCTGAGAAGGTGTTGCAAAGACAGAGCTTTTAACACTCCCAGGAGCAGGGTATTTTCTGTCTTTCCCTATTCTTAGGTAATTGGTCAATGAATGAAAATCTTTTGTCAAATCTGAAGCTTAATAGGGACTTGGAGATCAGTATATTGGGGCATATTAGTTCAGAAATCACTCTTCACCCAGCATTGTCCATTCCTGTACACCAACAGCTGATGACAGGCATGAAGAGGATTAATGCTTAGAATACTCTTCATCACCTTGCTTTTTGTTGGGTTTTTTTTTCCGCCATTATCTGAAGGGTTTAAAAAATAAGTTCTATGTGTTTGAAAAGTTTTGCTTATTGTTCCGTTTAGAATCATAGAATCTAGAATAACAGAATTTTCAGAATGATGAAAAGGGGGAGGAGGGGATTTCTAGCCTGACTAGAAATAAGTCATTAAGTCATTGACACATCTATAAAAGATCTGTCTACTATTTTTATTTTAACCATACTAAATTAAGTCATTGATACATCCATAAAAGATCTATCTACTATTTTTATTTTAACCATATTAAATTTAAGCGATAATCCAAAATGAGAGACTGGGATACAGATGGCCCTAATCCAAAATGGGTGACTGGGATGCAGAGATGGCCTTTTCTTCCCAACCTCCTCAGTAAAACCCCAAACATATAATTACGTTTTATACATGTATTGAATGTTCTAAAAGCAACTGACATGTTGCACAAACTGCATTTTACTTCCTCAGTGACACCTCAGGTAAGATTCAATGGGATGTATTTATTCCTCCTTCTAGAAACTAATGGAGCATGAAACCTCCCTGGACCCAAATTTGAAATGTAACTCAAAATGTACTCAGTGATATCCAAGCAGCAAGACTTATGGAAAGGAAATTAAGCGTCTCTATGTGTACTCCTGATACACAGGTCTTTCACAATATACAGGTTTAGTTTTGGAAACAGAGGTCAAAGTTCAGTCTTATGTAACTAATGCTTAGGTAAATATCTGATTTGTGAACACTGCAAGAAACGACACTTCTAACTACTTGGTAGGAAAACTTGTACAAATAGCATAATCCCTCATTGTGGACATCAGATTATTTACCCTGTTAAAGAATAATGTCAGGTAGGATGTTTTCTAGTTAATTAGTAGCTGGAGTAGCAATACCACTGCAAACATAGTGGTTTCGTTTAAAGAAGTAGACTTATTGTGCAGGAAAATAATGAACTTAATCCTTTTCAAATTCTCAGGATAGATATTACATTGGAATTAAGGGAACCAGAGTTAATATTATTAATCATTGATATTGCATAGCTTCACTTATGAAAGCCTGCATTCTGATGTAAAGTCTGTTGTGATGTGAGATGGGATCCTGCCAGAGTCATTATTTCTATTTACTGAGTAGGAGACTAGTTATAAGAACAAAAAATCAATATTAATGGCTGGAACACAAGTTCAGCCTGACTCTGAACAGGACTTAATAAAGTAGCAGCATTTTCTCTTCTTTTTTCCTCTTTCTTTTTCTTTTCCCTTTTTTTTTGTTTTGTTTTAAACAAGATGAATTTCTTCCTGTTGCAACACTTTCTTTCTTGTTTAATAATAGCCACATAGCATTATACCTGTCTTAGAAAAAGTGTATGTGGGCTTATAATTCAGCAAACTGAAATGAAAATTACTAAGTCCTGTGTGTCTGCATTTCCCGTATTATTCCATCTAGATATCACATACTTTTACTTCTGCCCTAGACTTTGTCTTAATTAGGACTATACCCGTAACTGATTTTGAGTTTTGTCTGTCAAACTGAGAAACAAAATAAAATTCACTCAATTTTTCTTGTTTGCCACAGCAAACAGAAGAAAAATACTCAAAATACACTTCTGTTATAAAAGAAAAACATTAACAATCTGCCCAAGCATTCTGCTAAAAGCTGAAAGAAGGTACTTCTTTCACTTTGTGGGGGATTATTTATAGGTTTTGCTGATGGCATCTCTTCCTAGAACAGGTTGAAGGGCTGAAGCCATCAGTCCATAATAAAATTAATATCTTTCTAAAAACAACTGATTGAAACTAACATGAAGAATCTTCTTTCACATGAAGAATCTTCAAGGAACTAAAGAAGTTTAAATGGGCATATATGCACTAGCTTTCATGTGAATAAAAATATCCTTCTAAAGAAAAGAATCGGAGCCTAGCATGTAAAATTTCTGCCTGTTTTTTTTTTTTTTT
Source organism: Atrichornis clamosus (assembly GCA_013400975.1). NCBI lineage: Eukaryota > Metazoa > Chordata > Aves > Passeriformes > Menuridae > Atrichornis > Atrichornis clamosus. The sequence goes on from WBMZ01009000.1 coordinate 53,697, forward strand.
TTGTTCTCATAGGCAAAGAGAAAGAAATTTTAGGAGAACATATCAATAATTTTATGATAGGATGTTTTTACTGACACACAACGTAATTTAGAATCATAGAATTGTCGAATATCCTAAGTTGGAAGGAGCACATAAGAATTTAGAAATGGGTTGGGTTTTTTTCATGGAAAAAAATACAAAAGGAATTACAGCTATTTATGCTGTTCCTCATACATGTTGTTTTCTCGCTGTGGTTTTTGTTTTTGGGAGGGAGCATTCCTTTTCAAATCAACAGTTTATAACAATAATGTATGTCATATGAGATGTTATTAGTGTTTACAAAAATGACTGAAAAACGCTACCTCTAAAGTAAAACTGGAAGACGTATTTTGACCAATAATTGTCTGTCACTGCTAATGACCTCTTTCTGAAGAGTTTCTTATTGTAATTCTTCAGAGGAATTTACATTCAGCTAGTTTTGTTTATTTGTATTTTGCTTAACTCTGTAAAGTGTTCTTTCTATTAATCCTCCAAGAGTCAAATTATTTTATTCTGAGTTTGACTCATCTGATTCCAGATCATGAAGATTAAGTTTGACCAAATTAAGGCACATCCTCCTGAGAAATACCAGAAGATGTTATCAAATTTCATAAACTAGTTGAAGTTAATCTTTTAATAGTAAAGCAGAAAAAAATTAGCAGAATATGTTACATTTCTTACTTATGAGTTACTTTTGAGCACAGGATAGATGTTTGCAGTATTTACGTAAATTAGACGAATGTGCTTGCAATTCCAAGCGATGCTTTCCAACTGAAGTAAATGCATAGATACACAAGCTGTCACTGCAATGTACTTGCATTACAGATTAACAAGCAGATCTGTATACCCTTCCTCAATAGCCAAGTACACCAATACATTGTGAGAGGAACCTTAACATTTAAAGTTTAACAATGAGGACTTAAAGTTGAATGAAACTTCCTTGAGTTATGATGTTGATCAACATTTTTAAGTACACAGGCAGAACTGCAAATAACTTTGATTTTAGTTACCTTATTCAAAAATAGTAAAAAAACCTTCTTAGTTTTGAAAGTACATCTTTCATTTTGCAGTGGATAATTTAAAGCTTTTGCTGATGGAATCTCTTCTTAGAACAGGTTGAAGGGCTGAAGCCATCAGTCCATAATAAAATTAAGATCTTTCTAAAAACATCAACTGACTGAGACTAGTATTAATGTAGTACTTTTCCTAATCAATTTGGCAAGTCAAAAAGATATCCACTGAGATGACCCTGTGGAAAAAAACAGGATTCACAAACTAAAGATCCACCAAATATATCTTTAAAAAAAGGTTGAAAGTGGAGGCACAAGGAAGACCACCATCTGTGTATGGGAACAATATCTTTCTAAGTTACGTCACTATCTCCTTCCAGTAAAGTATTTCTCTGTCACACACCCTTCCCTAGAGAATTATTGGATGAGGTGCTTAAGAAGTAAAATGGAATAAAGTACATAACCCATTATGAAAATAAACGCATATGGAAATCAGTTCTGAGATTCCGTGGCTCAGTCCTATGTAGACGATAGATGCTGAGAGCTCAGGGAACATCCTAATTTTATTTTGATCTTCAGAGAAGAATAATGCAATCTATTTCAAGCTTTTGATAAAACAAGACTTTTCGGGTAAGTCTATTTGAGCTAAATTTTCTGACATGGTCATTTATCTCTTCAATTTCATCTGCAAATTCAAAATGTAATTAGAAGCATCATATAAATTACAAGTCAAAACCATGAGGGTTAGTAAGTAAAAATTGCTAAAGCAAGTTTGTTGACTTCCTCTTTACCAGACTTTCTTCACCTACTATATTGAATACGGTTAACTACCTTACGAGGTTTTATGTGTTTTATATGCTGCACTATATTTTTCTGACGGTTTTTCCACAGATGTCAAAAGATTTGACTCAGTTTCAGAACTGAGTTTGAAACTACTAAAGAATATATTAGGAAAAAAAAGTGTTTCTATAAATGCAAATTATTAAATCTAATTTTTTGAGGATGGATTTGAACTTTTTAGGAGCACATAAAGGCATTAAAGAAACTATAGCCTTCTTCAAAAAGATTTTTCAGTAAACTCACATTTGGGTATAAGAAATCTCACAAGTCATGTAATCATGTAAATTTGATTTATTTTGATTTGTTAATGTACTATAAACAATTTTTAACAGCAAGAAATCACCCAGTACTTTTTACCATATAAACACCAACTTGTTTAAAAGGTACTTGGAGTAGCTCTGTCTCACTGAAACAGTTCAAGTTTGTTTCCAGCCTGAGGCCAGAAGCCTACAACAGAAGGGTGATAATCTATAAAATAGAGATCCCTTCTTCTCTGAATGTCTGATTTCAAGTTGGAGAGGGAGGTTATCAGATGTATTATGACTGTGCAAACTCAGAACTGATTTAAGCAACTGTATGGCTGGAATATCAGAATGATCTCTGTTAAGTCTAGGCTAACAAGCATACTTGTAATAAACGAAGAAAAATTCTCTGTCTGGTCCCATAATTCAGAATTTCATATGGAAACCAATGAATTCCAGTTGAATTTTTGCTTGTGAGGGATGTGAAAGGAAAAGTTTTCACTTTTGCAGGGATGACACAATCTGTGCTCAGAAGACGGCGGATGTATTTCCAGAACAAGCTAAAACAAAATGTTGGCCCAAGATTCAGCTGCATCAAGCAAGTCCGACAAATAAACTTCATGCAAGTTTACCCAGGGGTGTGCATTTTCTGGTTTACATTTCAGCTAGCTCTTAAGATTCTGGTAAGTGCATATGAAATCAGTTTCCTCAGGTAGAAGTCATTCTTTGATGGAACTTAATCCTTCTCTGGGAAAAGTAGTTTTCATTATTTGGAGTTTGCCTTTTCTAATACAATAGCTTCCATCTGTATGGGAGGCAACTGCCGTGGGAAGATGAAGAAAGAAGAAATTGTGCCCATCTCTGTGAATGCATTGTCTTTGGGCAGGCTACTATTGCGCAAGTTGTGCCCTTTCTGCAACAGTGCACTTCACACATCTGTCTTTGGTTCCATTGATCTAAGCTCATGCGAGATTGCATTATGCTTGAGAACTGAATAGGCTTATCTGAAGAATAATAATAATAATTTTGAAAGACTTAAGAATTTCTGTCTTTGAACTGAATGATATGATTTCTTGCGTTTTTATCTTAAGAAAGCAATAAATTTCATAATCTTCTAAATAACAAGACATTTATGTCATATTCTAAGACTTTCTTTCACTTTACTGTATATGACAATAACAGGAATAGGGAAATGTCACATCTGTCTGAGTTATCCATCTATTTTTATTGACACCAATAATGACATTCTCTCTAAATTTTCTTTTTCTAGCCTAATATAGAGGAACCCATTAGTATCATAAATAGAAAAGTATTTTCTCAAATCCTCCTCTGAACTTGTTACAGTTTGAATTTATGAAAATTTGATACATATCTTTACTCTGGTGCTAGCTATTCTCATCCTCTGGAAGTTTGCGATGTAAGTATGCACCCAGTATTTCTTCTTCATTCTTGCATGTTCCTGGAGACATACTGTTACCCTGTTTTCATAAGGTACAAAGGTTTTTTCTCCTCTTCTGCAACTGTTGGCCAATGATCCTGAACGTAAAGGAATATCATTAATCACTAAATTTGTAAGCTTGCTTTTTTTAGCACTGAGATTTTGGTCTTTTTTCCCTTCTCTTTTATGCTTGTGATCATCCATTCTTAATATTCGGTATCTAATTGTATTCCAGACTTTCCAGGCCTAAAGATTTTGCCATCAGAAATTTTCGTGAACATTCCCTTACATTTTTTTCTTTGAAATGCATTAAAATATTAACTAAATTTAGTCTATCCATCACTGAGGAATTTCACCAGTAACCTTTTATACCATTGATATTTCCTCTAGGAATGTAACATAAAAATGTCTAATACTTATCAAATTCTTAACCCACTCACTACTTTTTATCAAGTGCCACTGCAGCACATGATTTATTGAGCCAAAGTTTATCATAACAATAGTACATTTACAGTGTCTATTTATTCTGTAATTGGTGATCTAAACAGAAGTTACTTCAGCATTTTTTTCTTAATAAAATTATATTGCACCTTACTAAGTTATCTGTTTCCTATCATATTTTAGTGATTCTTTCCTTCAACATATGAGCTTCAAATGTCTTTAAATACAGGTTCTTTTCAAATAAATGCATATAATTAAAAAAAAATTCTCACAAAAATATGAAGGATGTTAGATGTTAGCCTTAGATTTTATTTTTTTTTAGTTTTGAATATGTGACTATGAAAATCTAACCTACTTAATGACAACCTTTTCTAAAGCCCTTGAAGAATTAAAGATTTATTTAGGTAATAATTTGGCTTGCACTTCAATTCAGGTATAATTAGTAAGAATGTCAACATGTAGGGTTCAAGAAGATCAGTACTGTGGACTGGGATCGGCTATAGCTCTTGAATCATTTTAGGTATATAAATTCAGTGTATGTAGGTGAGTTGCTAAGTTGTCAATGTCTGTTCTATTTCGTGTTATCAGTTGAGACTGCTGATATATCTTAGTAAACTGGATATTATCATGAGTGGACAGGACATGCTTTTCACCTTTCTGCACATTTACGGCATTCAGCACATTATTCTAAGCTAATTTGCACTAATAACGGTCATTATGGAAAATAATTTCAACTGTTGTTCTATTTTTTGATTAGTAGAAGAGTATTTATAATAGTTGTGTTGTACTTACTGCCTTTTAAGTAAACCTTGAATGCTATTATACACAAGTAATTTTTTTCATGTGGACTTTTACCACTACCAGATATTTAGAATTACATCTTTGGGCAAATATGAGTATTGAAAAACTGACCGACTCTGTCAGTCTGCTTACGTTTTATGAGTTTATATTTCTAAGACTCTAATCACACAGAATTTATCTGGTAAAGGCAATGCATCACAATGAAAATATGTATTTTCCATTCACTTACACTTACAATATTTTTAGCCAATATATTAATAATAAACAAGTATGAATAAAAAGTAGATAGATTTTAGTTATATAGTAGTTTGCTAAACAATTAAATCTAAAACTGAGATGCTGCAAAAACTTCAACTGTAAAGAAGATTACAAAGGCACATATTGTTTCATACTTTCAGCTTGATGTAGACTTGATCACTAAGTTGTAAATTCTACAACTACATAATAGCAAAAGTTAGGTGTGGCCATTGTATTAAAGAAAAAGCAAATTACATTAAATCTCCATGGTCCTCATGTCTAGATAACATTGTAGAATTATACTGATATTCTCAAACATGCCCTCATGTTTCAAAAATTTAAAAGAAGAATCTGTCCTGAATAAGCTTCCACTAAAATTCAATCAATAAGTAAATAACATTATCCAAGAATGAAGAAAAGGAGACAGTGCACCAGTGCCAGCCAGCAGCATTAGATCTATTTGTCAGTGGTATCCAACTGTTAATATTATTTTGCACAGAAGTAAAGTCATGCAAGCCTAAAATTACATACCAACCCACATGATCTCTCAACATTCTGCCTAGGACAACTTCTTCATTAGCCCTTTGCCAAAATGCTAGCTACTTTCTTAGGACAAATCTGGTAGATAGTGAGTAACGAGTACAGATGAGGGGAATCAGGGCCCAGTTCAAAATGCCTAAACAGATCCTAACTATGAAGTCAGTACTAATGTGTACATTTACCACTAACTTTTGAAAGCATGTATCTGGACATAAATCAGAGCACCTCCTTGAAAATATGCCTCAAATGTGAGTCAATACTGATGCATATGAGCTGATCATAATACCCCTGTGCATCTTATAAGGCCTTTGTCTCAAGTAGAAGTTAGTGCAGTTTTCCTAAACAGCAAACCAATGCACCAAAATAACAGTTGATTGACTAGATGGATTGTGATAGCAGATTAAGATTATCCACAGATAGTTTGTCCTTCTGTCCTGGGTTACAATATGGAGTGTAACCAAACAACGTATTCTACTCTCATCTACATTATCTGTGATGAACTGTTACTGGTGGGTCATTCACAACAGCTGCCCAGTGCATGCTTGACCCCTCAGGCCACAAGCTGGGTGTTAGATAAGATAAGGGAGGCCCTGTACAGCCCAGTACTTCCCTTTTATCTTCACAAAAGGCACAACTGCGATAGCTTCCACCCGGGAAGCACCAATAATGATCACACCCATACTGAAGGGTGCATCTCTGTTAATGGGCCATCATGGACAACGGGCAGCTGTAATGACCTGGGCCATCAAGGACTCCCCAAAAAAATCTTGTAACTCATAGGAATACATCATTCTTTTCTGAAATGCTTCGCCCTCGGGGAGGTACTGAATATTCCTGCTTGCATATAATCTGGGCTGAGCTACACCTGCACCACCAACTCGGAGGATCCCCAGGAGTTCCAGACGATCACTGTTCTCAGCAGGACCACTTTCACAGGACTGCAACCACCACTTAATGAGACTGCAGCCTTTACCCTGACCAACAGGGTCCCAGGCTGTGCTCTGGCCATTTGGTTTTTTTCTCCCCATTTTTCTGTATCCATACATTTATTGTAATCTTTTCATCAAATTGTAATTCAGACCTGAAATCTCTCTCAAAGTGTTTGTGTGGGGATTAATTTCTCTGCTGGTTCACTTTCAAACTAGCACTCCTTCCTTCGTTCCTTCCTTGTCAGTTTTCAGTAATCAGTTCTCTTATCAAAATAATAGCATATAATTATTATTATCTCAAAGTATATATTTAAAAACAAATATAATTCTGTTTCTGGTATGAGGCATTGCAGCCTACTCTACTCTTCTAAGTACACTAAATGGTACTTAGTACCTGCAAGAGCTTTCCAGAGACATCAGCTGCAGAATAAAATCCTCAATATTTTGACTGCTCTCAACTCATTAAATACACCTGAGCACTGCAATGTAGTGCCTGCAGCTTCCAGCCTCAGGGATAAAGTAATTACTGCAGATAGGACAAGAAGGGGTCTCAAAACAAAACAATTCAATTTAATTAGTTAATCTAACAGATGCAATAGGGAGAAATGGATGTCATGGAGGCAGACCACCACTGAGGTTCTGAGGAATTCCCAGCTGAGTAAGAAAGAACAGTGCAGAGCAGGTCTTTAGCACCAACAATGTTAAGAGTGAGATAGCAAAAGAAGCCCAGTTCTTCATGGCTATCATCCTTCTTTGCCTCATACATCTTCAAACTTTAATCTACTCAACACGCACTCTAACAGCCTTCCCTTCAGCTCATCAGATGCTTTTGTACCACTGTAAAATGCTATACCTTTAAGCAATAAAACATGAATAAATTCATTGCATATGTGCAAACTGTATTTTCTATAATAAAAATTACAATAGCTACAGTTAGGATGGGAGACATCAGTGTCATCTTTTTTTAATCTCTTGCTTAGATTGTAGTTCTCCTGCTGCATCCAATAGAGACATTACAAACCTCAGCTTAAACATGGAAACTGATACTCCCCAATTGCCTCTCTATACATGCAGGGTTTGTTCCCAGGTACCACGTACAATGTCTTCAATTTCTCCAATAGAAATTCTATAATCTCTTACTGCAAATATGTCTTTAAAAACCCACATATACTCCACCTATAATGAAGTAGCAATATACGTGGTAGTCACTGTTAAAGCAATTCCACAAGAGTTTTCAGAGATACAGCTTCAGGTGATGAAGCAACTCCTTCTTTGGATATAAAACGTATCTCTTATTTTCCTGACCGTATTTTAGATATCTATGATTCACTTAATTTTAAGCACAAACCCAGCCAAGGATGAGGGCTAAATTGCAGTAGAAATATATGTTTTTAAATTGCTCTCTCTGAGAAACCAAAACCCATTTATAACAGATGCTGAAATGGTGGACAGTAGAACAAGCGGCTACTTGGCTACAGGGGTCAGCTGAATTTGCAATGAAGACCATAACTGGTACTGGTGTCCCTAACTGTCCATCTTCCTGATCAAGCAGCAGATATCTGACTTGGCATAGCCTCTAACCAGACTGGGGGAAAATCAACAGTTGATATGACCTAACTTATAAGAGCTTGGAAAATTTGACGTAAAACAGTACTTAAAAAATAGTATTGACAGCTTGTTAAAGCATTTCACTTCCCTGAATCCAACTAAGATTTCATTGCCATCCAGCTTGGGGAAAACACCTTGGAAGGAAATACCATGCGTTGGAGCAGTCACCACATCAACAAGGTTAAAAAGAGTAATTTGTGTGACATTTTAGAGGTTTTCAGCCTTCTTTTTGGCACAATAGTCTGGAAAAGTGCTCTTTACACCTAAAATTGCCAATAACTGTGAAAATACACAAAATTTAAGAATAGCTGTGAATTTTATGAGTAGAAAAGCAGTTTCAAACTCACCAATTCACTTTGGCCAGCCACCACTTACATATATCTGAGACTACAGTACTTTACTCACTACATTTGCCAGGCATTTCCAACCATTAGTCTTGATTCAGCCTCCCTAGACTCACTTTCTAAGACACAGGATTTTTGCATAACAGCCCTTATACCAAATTATTCTCACTTAACTGGGCAATCAGCTCCCTGCCACCAACATGACCACAGACTTTGGCTCTTCCCAAAACACAGCAGTAGGAAAGGGACTTTGGATTACCTGAACCTCTGCTTCTCAGGAGGCTTGAAGGTGGGGGAATGAAGGCTTCTGCAGTAAGTCTCAATTTTCCACTTTTAAAGCAGTCTACTGTCCTCTCTTCCCCTTCTTTGATGGTTGGTTTTAAATGCAGTCTTCCACATACTTTGTAGGCCTTTAATCCTCTCCTGCCCCATTGCAGTTGTATACCTTTTCTCATAACTTCCACAAATCATGAAAAGACAACAGCTACCAGCAGGGTCAATCAAAGGCAGATAACAAAAAAACCCCACTCTTTTTCCAGTGACTATGCCATCACTATTACTACACAGTGCACAAAGTATAAAAATCTAGATGAAGAGAGAGAAAATTCTTAACTCATGCTGCAGTTGCTCTCCCTTTTTACATTCTTTTTCCTTTGCCTAACATTTTTATTTACCGTGTATTTAGTATATAATGATAGGCAAAAGTGGAAAATCCAGCTGCTTGCATTCTTACCCTCATTCGACCTACATACATACATACATACATACAACTACATATTCCCAAGTCTCCCCTCCCTTCCAAGTCTCATTCTTGCCCCTTCCACTCTCTCTCAAGACCCGCTGGAATCTTGCTTTACCACTATTAAGCTGCAATAGCTATGTGATGAGAGCACAGACCCTGCTTGGCATATTCAGAAAACAGAAGCTTTCTCCTCAGATCACAAAAAGGCTTAAGAACACATTTTTGACAGAGCATTGTCATCTGCTCTACAGAAAGTAAGGTGGTAGTGAGAGGAGAGGGAAGTACACAGCAATTTATCTGCCTGTTATACCTCAGCAAACCTGCTGGCAGACCAGGTGTTTTCTGTGTAAGTACCACTTTCTTCTGGAAAGGCATTAGGTGCTTAAAGGGCAAAATTTAGACACACTTCTCTAAGAGCTCGTCCTGAAGCCTGTACATCCTTTTCACCTTCCCAGAATACACAATCACCATTCCTCCTGACAGAGCTTAACTTAGCTCTGCTAAACAGTTTTACCAGCCTGTCAGAAAGGTGAGTTGGTTGTGTCCTCCATCCATTTTGCACTCTGCCAATCCATTTTCAAGAACTTTATTTCTTTACTTCTACCTAAAAAAAAAAAAAAAAAAAAGAAGAAAAAAGTTGGCTTTTAATTTTCCCCTTAAATGTGTAGACTTCCTCTTCTCATTCTGTAAGATCAGACTTTCTCTTCTCATTCTAGAAAAATATCTATAACCTCCAAACCAAGTCTATGTTTCTGCCTGTAAAAGTAAGGAGAATATGTTCCCTACAAATGATTTACTTGTGTCTTTCCTGTGACAAGTCCTCTGTACCGGTAACCTATTCTGGTTTTCCCCATCAGGTTAAGTATTTCTCCGAGGCACACAGAACTCCGAGATTAAATGAATGTTCTCTTGGCTTTCTGACCTCTGGTTAGTGATGAGATTCCTCCCCTCCATAATAATGGGAAGAAAAAAAAAGAAAAGTGAGGGATGGCCACGAAAAAGCTTTTAGAAAGGGAAAGAGAAGCTTACTATACCTCTCCAGTGTGAAATGATCTGCTTCACTGGTAGCGTTGGGTAATGGAAGCAGCACCCTTTTCTATAATCTGACTTCATTTTTACTCAGTTCCTGTTTTACACAGTCATCCTAAAAAGCGCTTCTTCAGTTGCCACTGCATGATGTATCTCCTCTGTATGTAGCTCCTAATTTTCTTAGTTTACCTATATTAACTTTTCTGACACCGTGAATACACTTAGCATTTTTGAAACCTACATATATATTTTCTTTGCTTTCTACAGGTATTGGCACAAAAGTAGCCAGGCTACAGACTGTTCAACAGGACGCTGTAAGCCCTAGTTACATTCTTAAACTGCAAAAATGCAGTACATTTAGGAAATACACATATTTACTCACCCATAGGAAAAAATACAGGTGTCTTCAGAAACCACTGAGGCAAGGACAAGGGCAAATATAAGGGCAAGAGCACAGATATATCAGGGCCACACTTATAACTCAGTAAGTGAGGTGTTGTCCAGGAGGTGAGAGACATGTATTCCATCTCCTGGCACTCAGGAAATTTGTGATGTTTGTCTGAATAGATCTTCCACAAAAATGCTTCCTATTCATAATTCTTGAAGCACAGTCAATGTGTCTTCATCCTTCTTGGCAACATTTAGCCTGATTGAAATTGCCAACTATGTTTCAGTTTTAGAATCTATTTTTTTCTCTACTTACAAATCAGGGTATGGTTCCTTTTTCAGATGTGTCTCTGAGGTTTCAGTTCTGGTAAGGCAAAAAAATCAAAACAGGAAACCTTGAGTTGTTCCACAGACTAAGGTAAACTGAGATGGAAACCACTGCTGAAGAATTATTGTCAAAATTGTAAAGCTGTGATTGTGAGAGGTTCATTTTTTTTTAGCCGTGATCATGCTGAGATGGGAATACCTTTTGTAGCCCACAGCTGATTTCTTGCCGTATTTTGGATCAGCTTTTATGGTGCTCTTTCACTAGACGAAGAACATACTTAGGATGTGTGGAGTTAATTGGTCTGCAAGTAAGTTCCTTTTGTTTATTCTTGTTTATTTCTTTTTATATTTATTTGCTTGTTTGGTTTTTTTTTTGGGGGGGGGGTTGATTTTAACTTTGCAAACAAGTAGGTCACTACAGGCTTTTAGAATTACCAACTAAGGGCTCTTGTTTCTTGGGGGCCAAGGGCAAATAATACATGAGTTTTCAAGAGTTGTGTTTTTGTTTGGTTGGTTGGCGGGTTTGTTTTGGTGCTGTTTTGTTGCTGCTTTGTGCCTTTTCAGGTCGGGAACAGCGCGGTGGGGGAGGAGGTTGAGGCGCAAGGCAGCCGTCTGAGAAGCGTCCCTCGTGGAGCCACTCTCAGGGGTTCAATCACCCCGGCACATGCAGCAAGCACTCCCTGCTCGGTAGGTGCAGGCACGCACGCACACACTCACGGTCCAAGCGAGCCCACAGAGACAAAGAGGTGGGAGGGGCGCTTTGTATAGCGTTCCAACGTTTAATAGGGATCCATGCCCAAAACAATCCAGGGACAATGACCTACTGGATAGCTCGTGCAGGTGGTTTTATACAGGGGTAGAAAGGGGTGGAGAGAGCATCAGGGTCCAATGGGGTGAGGGTCCAAGGGCAGCGACAAGGGCTGAGTGACAGGGTTACATCCAATAGGGGAAGGAGAGGGGAGGAGCAAGGGAGCCAGAGCCAACGGGGAACTGAACATGGGAGAACTTTCCAGAACTGGGGTAAGGGTTTATGGATGACTGACTGAGGGATTAACATAATGGGGTGTACACCAACCAGGAGATAAACCATTACATTAACTTAGGGAGAGAACCATAAGGCTAAACCATAGCATACGCCAAAGGGGGGGAAAACCCTAAAACAGTGGCAGTTTCAACCACCGCAATATTTTGTGGGGTTTTTTTGCATTGGTTTCATTCTTTTTTCCCCTTGGGAGGGTTGTTTCTTTACTTTTTTATCATCAGTAAAGTTGCTGGGCATCTACTACCCATTTTTTTGACAGTGTGTTAAAACAGGTCTTGTCCTCATGAACTTCTTGTTTGTCAACTTGTGAAGTCACTGCTTAAGTTCCACTTGAATGGGATATACTATTATGCAAGTTATACAAGAGGAAAGAAATAAAGCAAGAAAAGTTCATTCCATATGACTGTCCTTGTTAGTTTTGATGGAAAACCAGATGGAAAGCAATGAAGAAGGATCTGACAGCTGGATTCTATTGGTGGAGAAATTTGGTGCAGTTAACGGCACTTTCAACCTTGCACCTGCAATCAAGACCAATGTTTAAGGGTAGCGACACATGTAAAATATTGACAGTGTTCTGCACTCCCTGCAACAAATGAACTGTCAGAAGAGTAGGAAGCATTATAAATGAGGTAATGTGTTTTTGAAGTGCAATGCTATTTTAAAAGTAAATACTGACCTCATGGTCTTGGAAAATCCTGGAGATGGATTAGTTATGAAATAAGGGGTCTTTCATCCTTGTCTCTCTAGTAGGAATCCAGTAAGTATGAACAGAGACTGAAAGCTTATTGATTTGTGAACTGTTTCATAAGACTTACGTGAAATGAAGCAATGGATTTGGAATCTAATTTGTGTTGAAAGGGACCTCTTGAGGTCATCTGGTCCAAATTCCACTCAAGATAACTTCAAAGTTACATTAGACTTCTCACAGAGTTGTCTGGTATTTCCAGCAATGGACATTCCACAGCTTTTTTGGTCTATCTATTTTTGTGTGTAATGAATCTCATTGTGAAAATGTGCTCAGCTTCTAGCTGATGTGCAGTTCCTCTGGGAGAGTCACATGCTAATTCTCATCAGGAAGGTCAATATTTAACATGCAAAGAGGCTGACTTCTGTTGCTTTCGTATCAGATTAATGATCATGCCAGTGGACCACACGCTGCCTTTCCAATGCAATTAAGTTCTGTTGAGCTTTTCAAAAGCCACTGTTCTTTCCTTGAATATTCAGTTTTCTGGGCGTAGGAATGGGGCAGGGGACTGAGATCAGGGAGGGAGAACACCTTTTTGTTTTTCTTCCTTTGCTGATTAGCTAATAAAGAAAAAATGATGCCTAGAAAAAAAAAAAGTCCTAATGTATGAACAAAATATCTCTTATCTTTAAGAGATAATCTATCCCGCTGAATACATTCATCCTTGTTTTGAAAAATTTTATGAGAATTATCCTCAGGGAAAAGTTTTCTTTCATTTCACTTAAGAATCACACATTTTATCATTTTGGTATCCACCAGCCATATTAAAATTCAGACAAATATCTGCATGTTTTAAATGTCTGCCTGAATACTGAGATCATTTGTCAATGTCCTCACTGAATTGTTAGTCAGACAGTTGTGCACATTATTTGAGACAGAAAATGAACTGTTTGGGTTGCTATGGTAACAGCCATGGAGAAGATAAATTTCTGCAGCTACTATCTTTCTTGAGGGGCTGGGATAGGGAAAGATAATTGAAAAACTAAAAGTTAATCCAGCATATTAGAGTAGGGTCAGAATTGAAACAAAGGATTATGTGTGCACTTCATTACATATGTGGAAGGCACAATGTATCCATAAAAGTAAATACATATTGATGGATGCTTCCATTACACTCCCCTTCTTTAAATTTATGCTGCAATTTGTACCAGTCAGGTAGTAGCGATTGGGCTGGTTTAGCCAACAGGAATTGCTAATTTGGACAGTTATCTGATTTAAAACAGTATGGTAAGGTGATGATTTCCTCCAAAATTATCAATAAAATTTTGGTTTCATAGAAAAGTAGAATCACAGAATCATTTAAGTTGGAAGGGATCTCTTGAGATCATTTATTCTATCCTCTCTGCTCAAGCAAGGTCACCTAAAGCATTTTATTCAGGACTGGGTCCTGTCAGATTTTTGGTGTCTCCAAAGATGGAGACAACCTCTCAATAAAAAAGGTTTCCTTGTGTTTACATTGAATGCACTATTTTTTGATTTGTGCTCATTGCTTCTTGTTTTTTGACTGGGCACCACTGGAAGAAGTTTAGTTCTGTTGACTTCATTCTTTCCCACCAGGCATTTGTACACAATAATGAGATGCTCCTTGAGCCTTTTCTGCAGGATGAAAATTCATAGCAGTCTTCACATACAATAAATTCTCCTGGCCTTTCCTCATCTTTGTGGCCCTGAGATGGATATGCTTCATGAAGTCTGTACCTTGCTTGAACTTGAGAGCCAACATTAGACAGAGTACTCCAGAATATGGTCCCATCAGTGCTGATCAGAGAGGAAGGATCACCTCTGTTGACATGCTGGCAATGTCCTTTCTAACATAGTTTAGGATACTGTTCTCCTTATTTGCCAGGGTGTACCTCTGTCTCATGGTTAGCAAGGTCCTTCTCTGCAGAGCTTCTTTGCAGCCAGGTGGCCTCTCAGCTGAGTGTGGGACTGGGGTTACTTATTGCCAGGACATTTGCTCTCCCGTTTGTTGAACATAACATCCTGCTCTGCCCAAATCTACAGCCTGTTGTGAATTCTTTGAATGGCAGCACAATCATGTGGTGTATAACCAGCTTTTCCCAGTTCTATATCATTTTAAAACTCTCTGAAGTTGCAGTCTCTTCCATCATACAGGTCATCAATGAAGATGTTGAACAATAATGAAGAACGCTGCTTGACCAACCTGATCTCTTTTTATGACCTGGTGACCCACTTAGTGGATGAGGGAAAAGCTGTGGATGTTTCTACCTGGACTTCAATAAAGCCGTTTGTACTGTCTCCCACCACACTCTTCTGGAGACGCTTGCAGTTTCACCTCATCGTGGTAAGCTATAAGGTTGGATAAGCATGATTTCCCCTTTGTAAACCCACACTGGCTAATCCCAATCACCTGCTTTTCTTTCATGTGTCTGGAAATGCTTTCCTGAAGGAACTAAGATAAAACACATTGAACTGTATTCTCTGGCTATTCCCTTGCCCTTCTTGAATATAGGAGTGCCTTTGCTCTCTTACAGTCTTCTGCAACCTCTCCCAGTTGCTATGACTGTTCAAAGGTAATCAAGAGTCATCTCACAATTACATCAGCCAGCTTCCTCTGTCTTGTGGATACCAAGTGCCAGAGCCCACAGACATGTGTGTGTCATCTAAGTGATCCTTAACCTGGTTCTACTGCACTGCCCTGGTTTCTGACATTCCTTCTGGTGTCTGAGTCTTGCATTTCCTGATGGCCAGCTTTACTGGTAAAGACTCAGGCAAGGAAGGCACTGAGTACCTTGACATCTTCCATGTTATTTTTCATCAATTCCCCTGCTGCTTTCAGCAGCAGTCCCACATTTTTCTGGGTCTTCCTTCTGCTCTTCATAGATAACGAAGAATCCTTTCTTGTTGCCCTTCACATCCCTTGCCAGATTCAATGACAGCTGGCTAGAAAGGTCAAGGCAGCCTTTCTAACTCTATCGCTGCAATATCAGATAGCAACTCCTCTTGGGCCATGTATCTTTGATTTCACATCTTGTGAAGTTCCTTTTTTATATATGAGTTCAGTTAGGAGCTTTTTGCTCATGTAAGCATGCTTCTTGCCTCCTTTACTTGATTCCCTAGTTGTTGGGCTCTTGGAGGGTGTTATCCTCGAATATCGACAAGCTCTCCCAGATCTGCCTTCTTTGCAGGGCTGCATCCCATGAATTCTTCCAGGCTGAAAAGGTTGAATTTTGCTTTCCTGAGGTCCTGGGTTGTGGTCCTACTTTTTGCCTTGCTGTTTTCCTTTTTTGTCCTGAACTCTACTATATCATCCTTGCTGTAGCCAAAGCCCATGCTGATTTTCACACTTCTGATCAGTTCTTCCTTTTTCTGGGTCAAGCCATGCGTGTCTACTTGTAGGCTACTCTGTAATGTGGTTGCAATTCAGTGCGTACTATGAAGTATCAACTCAAGAAATCAGTGCCAGACCTATCCTTTCACTACTAAGTGTCCTAATGACTAAGAAACATATTCTATCCCCAACTTCATTGAGGCAAGAGGGGTAGCAAGGCAAATATTCACTTCCTCTCTAACATAGTTTTCATTTAGGCAGTACCTTTCTGAGACACAAAAGACTGTGTAAAATCCTTCAGAATGAAGAAGGTCTTGAAATGTCTGTGCTTCTTTCTAAGACTTTTCTGGTGTTATAACCTATGTGCTGGCTATAGCCAAACTGCTCGTATTAAGCTGCATGTAGCCCAGATGGAGCTTCTGCCATAAAACTGGCACCAGGACTCCAGGATTTCCAGAACTGTAGTTGTGGGAAAAAGCAAGTTAACAGAATCTTCCAAATCCTACCCTGTGTTTTGTTTTTGTTCAGTCCAGAAGGAAGTCACACTCATCTCCTTAGAGAGTGCCATCTAGCACTCTATTTTCCAGAAAGTCTTTGGCACATCTTAAGTATATATTTGATCTATGGATTTTGACAGTCTGGTATTATTATTAGTCTAACATGAAAGCAGGAGCACCTTCACCACTTCCTCTGATTATATATATGAATAAAAAGGGCTTTGTCTACTTGCTTAACTTAATGATTTTGACCATATCCTGAGCATACCTGTCTGGACCCTTAAAATTATAGCAGAGGTAAGGAAGAAGCTTTCTGTTCACCTAGTCAGACAAGAACAGACTAAATGAACACAGACAACGGAACTCAGGTTCTAATACCCAGGTCCTCCAAGAATTACCTATGGCATTTTAAACACATGGAAGAATAAACAGTGATGGAAAGAAGAGTTTAGAGATCACTCCCGCAAAATTCAGATAGTACTGGTCTTTCTCTTAGTTCTTATCTTTTCGTTTAGTACCTAGAAATACAAACTTACTAAAGACATGATTGAAATTTGGGTTCAGTTTTCTGCTGGACTGATGTCATCAGAGGTGCTACTAACTTAGAGCAGAGAAATAAGATCGTTACATATAACAAGTCACTGAAACCGCTATTGAATATATTGTTTGATGCATTTATTCTTATTGTGAATTATTTATTAACCAGTTCAGCAATCTTACAGTGCCAATGTAATTTGTAACCATTCACTGGTAGATTACTATGTAAGCTAATTTCATGAGTATATTTGCATGCTGTTCACCACTGGTATTGCTTATTGCTAAGATGTTGTATCTGCCAGCTCGTGACTACTTTTCTGAGAAAAAAACTCCAAACTTTTCCCAAAACAAAAAAGAATGAAGAGTTTCCAATGTTACTCTGATCTGCTAAGCACACTAAGAGGTTTTGGCACTGTGAGAGAAAATTTTGGAGGAGAGTAGTAACTGCACTTGTTAATGTTCATTAAACTTGTTGAATGAATTTAAAAAGTTATTGCTGAAAGGTCTACAGTTGTCAAAACATTTCTAAACTCTGAATAAGCATCAGAATAAATTTGTGTCCTTACATCACCACTATTTTCCCCTCTCTTCTGTGGATCATATTAACTTGCTTTAGGAATTGTATCAGTGGTGAACTGTACTGATGCAGTGCTTAATACTAGGTTTTGATTTAATCAGGTTTAGTAAGAGATTTAACAACCAAGATGGTTTTAAGAAAAAGAATCTCTTAAGAACGAAATTCATATTAACAGAAAATTCTTACAGCATGCAGGATTATGATTAGCTAAATCTAAATTAAAACCTGGAGCCCCTTTTCCTACCAGTACCAATGTTTTTAATTTATTTCTCAGGAAGGATTATGTAAGATATCAAATGGAATTAGTTTAGACAAATTTTTCCTGCACATAGATACAGGATGATAATAACTTTGGTAAAATTTATCTTCAACATAAAAATCTTTTAGGACACCGAAGAGCTCAAGAGTTGTGAGGGCTCCCCATAGTAGTGACTGGCAGTTGGATATGTCCTACTGCCCCAGCAAGGAGCAGGGCAGGCAGGAGCACTGGGTCTTGCAAACATCTTGCAGAGTTATCTAAATGCTGTATGTTTCCAAGGGGCTATTTCAGGGGATGTAGATCTGGAGCATGCACAGGGAACTGGCTGCACAGCATGAGAGACTTGAGGCTGGTGAAGTAGCTTCAGGTTTGCCATGAGGAGCCCGCGAGGCCAGGCAGGGCAGGGAAATAATGGTCACCATATACATACAAATAGTCTGCTGTAGGGTTTGCACATGTTTTCTCTTCAGAGACTCCTCTTAAAGGTTGTTTTAATCAGTCATAAACCAATTCCTCTCCAGATCCTAAATACAAAGTGCCAGAGCTGGGAAAAATGTCAATGTCTTTTTACTATACTTCAGAACAGTTTTTCTTATTTTGGTTTTATTTTCAGGTGTGAAAATAAAGCTAATATGCTGACATTTTTATAACACTGCATTCCTATAATAAGTAAAAAGTCACATTAATACAATAATTTCATTTTCCAGTTCACTGGCCCATAAAGTGGCTTATTGCAATTGGGTATTTAATACAAATACAGAAAAGTATTTACTTTGATATATTTTAATTCTATCAAGAGTTGTGGTGACATTTTAACAATAAGAAGTAGCAAATGGGTTGTTTAGACCATTAGATTTTCCTTCCAGATCAGCATTAAAATCCAGCTGAGGTGAGAGCACATAATGCTAAAATATATTTTATCCAGGATCTGAAGCCCAATAATGTACAAAAGGTTCTTATTTGAAAAACCCTTGGAAAGCCTAGGAGATACCATTGTTCCTGGATATAAATGCTGAGTGGCCACATAGGGCTAGCCAGGGTCCTTCTTGCAAATGAGCTTGGGGAGCTACTGTGCTCTGCCTAGACTAGGCTGCATCTGTCCTGTGAGCAGGGCACCAGTCATTGATGTCATGACTACTGCAGTCCCCCAGCTGTCCCCAGACATTCCAGCCCCTCCTGTCCTGTCACTCCCTCCACTCAGCTGTCCTTTTAGTAAAATAAGAGTGATTACAATAGTCAGAACTAGCAAAGGAACAGGAGAGAACACAATTTTCATAGAACAAGTGAATCAGAGATCCTGGATTCTCACATGTGTAAGAAATGATACATGGAAACTTGTGTGTTACTGCACATGTGGTCCATTTCTTCTCCCCTACTCCCCAGGTATTTAGCCCTCCTTGAAATCAAATGTTTCTGTTAAATTGTGTGAAAGTAACAGTTTTCACAGCTATGTATGAAATGGAACTGTTTCCAAAATCATTGCCATGCCAACTTTTGAAACTGTAAAATACCAAGACCATCACGGAATCACAGAATCAACTAGGTTGGAAGAGACCTTTGAGATCATTGAACCCAACCTATGACCTAATACCTCCTATCAATTAGACCATGGCACTAAGCGCCACATCCAGTCTTTTTTTAAACACTTCCAGGGACGGTGACTCTACTACCTCCCTGAGCAGCCCATTCCAATGCTCAGTTACTCTTCCTGTGAAGAACTTCCTAATGTCCAACCTAAACCTTCCCTGATGCAACTTAAGATTCTGTCCTCTTGTCCTGTTGCTGATTACCTGGAGAAGACACCAACCCCCACCTGGCTACACCCTCCTCCTCCTCTCCAGGCTAAACAACCCCAGCTCCCTCAGCTGCTCCTCATAGGACTTGTGCTCCAGACCTTTCATCAGCCTTCTTGCCCTTCTCTGGACCCGCTCCAGGATCTCAACATCCTTCCTAAATTGGAGGGCCCAGAACTGGACACAGTATTCAAGGTGTGTCCCAACCAGTGCCAAGTAGAGGGGAAGGATTACTTCCCTGGTCCTGCTGGCCACACTGTTCCTGGTACAGGTTAGGACGCCATTATCTTTCTTGGCCACGTGGGCACTGTTGGCTCATGTTCAGCTGCTGTCAGTCAGCACCCCCAGGTTCCTTTCTGCCTGGCCACTGTCCAGCCTCTCTGTTCCCCACCTGTAGGGTTGCCTGGGGTTGTTGTGGCCAAAGTGCAGGACCCAGAACTTGGTCTTTTTGAATCTCATATCACTGGATTTGGCCCGACCTGTCCAGGTCCCTCTGCAGAGCCTTCCTACGCTCCTGCAGATCAACACCCCCACCCAATTTGGTGTCATCTGCAAGTTTGCTGATGGTGGAGATTCAATCCCTTCATCCAGATCATCAATAAAGATATTAAACAGGACTGGGCCCAGCACAGATCCCTGGGGGACACCACTGGCGAGTGGCCACCAACTGGATGCAGCACCATTCACCACCACTCTCTAGGCCCAGCCATTCAGCCAGTTCTTAACACAGTGAGGGGGGCAAGCCGTGGGCTGCCAGCCCTCATTCACCACATGGGTCACCTGGACATAAAAGGACATCAGGTTGGTCAGGCAGGATCTGCCCCTCCTAAGTCCATGCTGGCTGAGCCTGATCCCTCAGCCGTCCTGCAGGTGCCATGTGATGACACTCAATATGGTCTGTTCCATAACCTTGCCAGGCATTGAGGTCAGGCTGACAGGCCTGTAGTTTCCTGGATCCTCCTTCCAGCCCTTCTTTTGGGTGGGTGTCACACTGGCCACCTTACAGTCACCTGGGACAATGAGACAGTATTCCCACCTTAACTGCCCTTGGCAGATAGTCTTATTTTCTTGAAGCTCATGGAGAGAAGCTTTACAGGTGGTGAGAGGCTATGGGTCTGAACTGTGTAAGAACACAAGGAAGCAGAACCACTCTCCTGTGATGCCGGGCAACCATGTAACAAAGTGGTGGGTGCAGTTGTAAAAGGGATGACACTACTGTTCATGAGGGGCTCAGCTTGCTGGGGAAGTGCACAATATGCTCTGCTATGTGTGTAATGAGCATCCTGAAGCACAGTTTCCTTTGGGGAAACTTAGGCTGCAGAATGTCTTGATTCCTCATCAGGATGTGACAGATGGCACAAAAACCTGTGCACACCAATAATGTTATATGTGCTCACACACATAACTTTCAAGTTATGAATTAACAACTTCAAGAGACAGATCTTCTTGCTAGATGTACTCTGTGCAAAAGCTAGGGTGAAACAAAGTCTAGAATTTCAGTGTGATATCTGATGGAATTCCTATTTTTACTTTGAAGACAATATTTTTTATAATCTCATTTTAACTAATATTTTTACTCTGAGACTCTGATTCTGATGCTATGAAGCAATACATCTAGTTTTACAGCAATTAAAATCCTGTTTCTTATAATTTATTCAACATTTGTCATATAGGCCATGTTGCAGGAATGGAAGAGTCTTACTTGATATCTTAGGATTTTATTTGACCTGCTAACAGTTTAGATACATTAGTTTTCTTTGGATTCGTATTTGTTGCAGTAGGTAAGTTGTCAGTTCAGAAAGGAATCAAACCACATATTTGAAGCACGAATGATAATTTTTCCTGGGGTATTAGGCTTCTCTTAGTAAAAGAAATTGGAAATTATTATTAGTTCATATGGCTGAAAGTTTCAAATGCAAGAGAAAATAAATAAATACTGCCATTATTAGATCTTGAAATTGCCTTTGTTTGAGGTCTAGGATGAGGTTGATTGTGATTTGGCCACTCTAAGTCTATTTAAAAGGGACTTATTAACAGAATAGAGAAATTAAATTATATAATTATATAATTATGATATATAAATTATATAAATAGAGCAACAACCTTGGTCAGCTGAGAAAAACCGTTCATTTCTGGTCTATATTTAATAATCTTCAAAATCTTGAATGGTAAGTTTATCACTCTTTTTTTCTTATGAGATGTAAATCTCTGTGATATTATAAATACCTGCTTCAAAAATACCTTCAAAGAAGACTATAACTATACTCAGTTCCATAGAGCAAAAATCTGAGATCTGACTTGTCAGAAGATGTTGCAGCACAGTAAGTAATATGGATATTTTTCAACCAAATGAAATTAAAATCTTTTTTTTTTGAAGGATAGAAAACTTTAAAACATGGCTCTAATACTCAACTCAGCCAGACAGAACCACAGTAACGTATCAAAATTCTCTGGCATTGTGTAGGAAGAAAGCAGAGCATGACATGTGATGATTTTCACAAATTTATATTGCTTGGTCATCTGCCTACTTGGTTTTTATCCTTTTTGTCTTTGAAAACTGTATCATGTCCAACCCAGAGAAAGAAAGTTGCCATACATATAGTGTCAGTCATACCTTTTCAGTCAGGGTGTGTCCTTGCCTTCTCTTCCTAGTATCAAATCTAGCCCTTTGATTCACACAGTCAAACCTCTTTACTCCTGTTGGCAATGGGATCCTTTGCTAAGGACCATGTCCTACCTCTACCAAATGGAAATTAAATACAGTATAAAAATAGTCTACAGAATCATTCAGGTTGTAAAGGAATGATCTTTTTCTTAAATTAGGCATACTTATTTTGTTTCCCTGAACTTCTCCTCAACAATAAGTAAATGAAAAGCTATGAGGTTTCATTTTGGACACAAAAGAAAAAAGCAAACAGACAAACAAAAAAAAAAGGAAAAAACAAGAAAAAAAGTTATTTGCCTGCTTTTTTTCAACCTAGTTCTCACCTGGATTTTTTTTTTTTTTTTTTTTGCGGGTAAGATTATAAACTGTCTCCCAGATAGACCATAATTTCTAGAAAAAAGAAAAAAACCCCAAACCAAACAAACCAGGCAGTCTTGTCCCATCAGTTTCAGTGGAATATCTCTCCTATTTAATTATTGCTCAATGTTGCACTGGAAAGACAAGTATTTCACCTAATGCAACGAGTCATCTATACAGTCAGCCTTCCCTTGTTCAACCATGAAGCTATGTTATTGGTCATATTAATCCAAAACTAGTATAAGTCCAAAACTTTATGTATTTTTTCAGTCTATGTAGCTAATGTTATACCGTTGACTATGTGAATTTCCATCTTAAACTAAGAACCTAGGTTAAGAAACCTGGAAAGATCTAGTCTTAAAAAAGGTTGGTGCCTTCAAAAGTTCTGAAATGAGTGCTTGAAGTTAGCTGTAAAAAATTCATGAGATGAAAAGTCCTCTGAAAAGCTGAAAAATATCAGTCTGTGTTTACAGACCATATTCCAGAATTTCAGAAAGGAAAGTGAAGATCAGGTGTGCTAGGAACTACTCTTCCATATTTCAGTGCTGCATTTTCATTATCTTCAAGTACAGACATGCAAGACAAGCATGTCTGGCCTAATGTGGTTTTGGAAGAGTGAGAAGTCCCAACAGAGCAACAGTTCAGTGCAGATACTGTTGCTAGCTTCTCAAATTCCTGGATTATGCTACTTCTCGTTGTTACACATATGTGGATCAGAGATCAGAGCTTACCCATTGTGAAAAGCTATTTTACATCCATATAAAAGACCTTATTTCACAAATGAACAAGCTAAAGGTTTAGCTTATTTGAATATTTGAATGAGATCCAAAACAGATTTACTTGAATATTCATTTCACGCGGCTTTAGCCAACTAAGTTGCTTAAATGAATTGATCCCATGAATAACACTCTATATGTATGGATACTTAATGAATGCACTGACAGAAGCCTTCAGTAGTGTCCTGCATAAAGTGGCAACGGCACTATGAAAGACTAATTTGTACCCTAACACACAACAATTTTACAATACAGTATATAGGTTGTGGAAGTAATACATGAAAGTTTTAAAAGCTTGTCTTCTTTGTCTACTGAGGCACCAAGGTGCTGCCATTCCCATATTGATCATTCGCATGCCATATAGATCCACTTTTAGGTGCACTTTCAGTTTCTCAGTGGGATTTATTAACAGATTCTCATTGCCTTACTGTCAACATACCTTTGAGCTTCTGTCTTCATCCAGATATTTGCACCACCATGGAGCGGTGCAGCAGTGTTCCAGCCCAAGAGGTATTACTTTTTGCAAAGGAATACATGAAAATGCATTTCTGACATTTTCTGCTATCATCACTTTTGAGCATCTTCTTCTGTTTCTTTAGGTTAATTACTCTTCTCAGATGATTGAGAAAAGATGGGCCTAAATAAAGACCTTAATCTTCCTCAGCCTTGTGAGAGAAAGGGAACGCAATGTACTTCATAGAAGTGCTGCTCTTCATACCATGTGATTCTCACCTTTTTGTGCTTGCTACAAAATCTATATGGCATAAGATACAGTGTACTTTCAAAGGAGTAGCAAACCCCAAATATTTCTCATTAACCTGTGAGATGGGTTGGCCTTGGCCTAGGCCAGACCCTGACCTAGCTGCTCTGTCACTGCTACTCCTCCAGCAGGGCAGGGGAAGAAAATAAGATGAAAAAGCTCACGAGGCAAGGTAAATAGAGAAACATCACTTGCTAGTTACCACCACAGGCTAACGAAATTCAGCCTGTGGAAAATTAATTTAATTTCTTGCTAACTAAAACAGTTTGCATAGTGAAAAACAGACAAGTTAAAACAACCCTCCACACACCTTTCCCCTGGCTTTTCTTCCCCAGGCTCAACTTTACTCCCTCACTCCCAACTCCTCTACCTCCCTTGCTAGCCCAGGAGGCCAGGAAGATGGGGAATGGAGTTCTGGAGTCAGTATATAATTGGTCTTCTCTGCACCTACTTCCTCCTCACACATGTCTCCTGCTCCAGCATGGATTCTTCACAGGATGCAATTCCTTCTAGAAATATCTACCTCCTCCAGTGTGGAGTTCCCCACAGGCTACAGGGTATACATGTGGTCCAGAATGATCCTCTCCATGTGCTGCAGTGGCATCTCTGCTTGGGGATCTGGAGAGAAGCACCTCTTCCTCCTGCTCTTTCTTCACTGACCTTGCTTCTTACAGGGTTGATTTTCAAGCGTTTATTTTTTTCCTCCCTCCTCCCTTTGATGGCTGGCATTTTTTACCCTTTCTTAAACACATTTTCACAGAAGTGCAAATTCTCTGTGCTGTGAGGCTGATGACCTCAGCTGTATCTTGCATGGGTCCATTTTGGAGTTGGCTGGAAAGGGCTGTGTCCAGCATGGTGCAATCTCTGCAGTCTCCCACTGCCAGCTCCTGGACACAGAAACCCACTTAATCCTGATTGACTTTCTGTCTTTTGCATGCTGCCCTACTTTCAGTATATGTAATAGCAGTCTCTTTTGGTGAGAATGTTGGTATACTCCTCCAGGAGACTGTGTCTTTCTAAAACACAGGAACATGCATGTGAGTACACAGAAATGCTAACTGTAAAAATAGAGATATTTTTGACACAATTGTTTTAAAAATCAATAGCTGAAGATGAAGTGAAAAAGACACATAAATAGAACATGAACCCTGGCAAGATGTGACTAGAGAAGTCTACATTCCGTGGCTGTAGAAGGAACTAGCAGAGTGAGCAAAAACTGTTGGCTGATAGAGATTCAGGCTTGCAAGCAACTCCTGTATTTTTTTCGTTGTTTCTCTGACACAGCCATCCAGTGTCACTGAGGGGACAGTGCTGAATCTCCCCGAGTGCCCCATGTCATGATCAGCGCTCCCGGAGCCATCGTCAGCGTCGTGGGTACCCGGGCGAGGCAAAAGCACTCGCACACACTCTCGCAGTCAATGGTGTAGTGGCAACACACACACATGCAGGCAAGCTTCGCAATCCTCAAGCAGGAGTAAAGGAGAAGAGAGGGGTCTTCCATGTGGTTTCTGAAGAGTTTAATCAGCAGAAATTCCAGGCACAAAAGATGGGGTTACAGGAGGGTCCGAGGATTTTATAGGGAGGACACAACCAATCAGGAGAGGCCAGGGGGCAGAGGGAGCACAGACTGACAACTGGTAAACCAATGGAGGAGGAGAAGAGAGGGACAAAGGAGAAGAGAACCAATGGGGTACCGAATATTACAGAACTTTCTGGAAATCATACATATGGAACAGAGGAAATGAATAAACAACAGGTTTAACATAAAACGGGGTGGAGGGCCAGAGGGCCAACCAAAAACCACTAATCAACATAGAGTTGAATGGGTTTGTGGGAGCTCACCCTAGCCATGAGGAGATGTTTACGCTTCAAAGTCAGCCCACCATGTATCCTCATCTGATCTTGGGCTCTGTGACTCCCCAACTGCCTGATCTGCAGGTACAACCACTGCAACATTTGTCCTGTTAGGTTTTGTGTATTTACTGTAAATACAAAACTTCAAATTTAAAAATAGGTGTCTGTATTTTCAATTTCCCTTTTAATCTCATTTCTTTTTAGCTCCTTGATAATGACATTTCCCCTTTGCAGATTCATGCTGCCTGCTCCCATCCATTTTCTTGTCGTTCATGTGTTAGGAAAAGTTTCTCAGGACTTACTTGCCCCTTCACTTTCTCAGGAAGTGTTACACCCTACTTGCATGACTCTGCTCTGCTGGTTTTCCACAGTGTGGGGAGGACAAAAGCCTGTCCTATTGTACATTTCACTGGTGAAAGAAATATAAAACTCTGGGTCATCTAAATGGCTCATGAAGAGGATCCACGTCCACAGATCAGTACAAGGACTGACAGGGCAAGGACACTCAGAAAGAAATTAATTATGATGTTCTTTCTTTTTCTGTGAAGAAAAATTAGAAACTAGGGTGGAAGGGTTTTTTGCTAGCTACTGTTTCCTACCATACCTTCCCTGTTGCAGCCTGCTGTGTCTGAGACGGAGGTTACCACTCAGCAGTTGGAACTTGACAACTCTCAACTCCTAGTGACAGGAGTCTGTAAGCTATCTTGGCTAAGGGAAGGACTTTCTAATGCACGTATCTCATGCAAAAAGCCTGTTCTCTCACTAGAAACACCCTGCTCATGTGGGTTTTATTCCTTCCCCTGAAACCACAAGAGAGACACATATTTCTCTCCTTTGAAGAAAGGAAATAAAGGCAAAGACTAAAATGAAGCATATTCAATGTATATTTGGTGCACTAAATCAAGATCATGCTAGGAATGCTGCACCCTACAAAATCTGGAAAACACCAGATCCACATTGCTCTGGGAACTTATTTGTCAGAAATATTCGACAGTGAAAGAAAACAGTGCAGATGTTTTAATTAAGCAACGTAAGACTCAGCTTGCATTCATCTTGATTTTAGCCTCTGGACATGGCTTTAACTCAGGCAAATAAAAAAACCTGAGTTTTAAACTAAGACAAAAAATACATCTCCAAGGAAATTGCTGTCAATTTTCCCTCTCATCTGAACAGGCACAAAGCCAGACAATGGCCAAAAAGCCACTGAACAAACTGTGTCTAAAATACCAATTTTTCTGGAAACCAAAGAGCTTCTGAGAACATGAAGAGAAACACAAAAGGGAGTGAGAGGGCTTAAGCGTACCCCTCTTCTTCACACTCATGAGACAAGAAATAATTTTTTTTCAATCACAAAACTACCTCTCCCCATTGGAAAAATATTTTAATGAGGAACTGTGGAAAGTGAAATAGAAAATTTACGGCAGATGAGAAGTTGAAAATTAGGAAAATTATTTCGGTTGTTTTCTAAAAAAATTTGTGCAAGAACTGTATCTAGAAATGTTAATACTGGATTCATTCTCAGAGGTAAGAGTAAGGATAGCATATAATCTGCTTTACATTATCTGTCTCCACTAGTCTCCTTTCACAATTGAATCATTAAAGAAAACATAAATGTTTCTCCTTCTGAGAAATGAAATTTCATCAAGGGTTTCACAAGAGAACAGATTTTCCATCGTAAACACAATGTCTCTTAGAACCAAGGAGAAAGGATGAAATAAATATTTTAGTTAAAAATATGCCAGTAAAATGTTTAAACAGATCAAATACCCAAAGAGTAAAACATGTATGACACAAATTTTCTGAAAAGCTAAAATAAACAAAACATCTTGTAGTAAAATTCTTAAGAACCACTGTGCTGTGTTCATGTATATACAATAAGGATATATTTGTCTTGGTATACATGCATGTATGTATGACTGAAGCTAGTCAAAACTCATTTCTTGAGAAAAAGAAATGTGTGTTAAATAAAAAATTCTTCAGTTTGCCTTACTACTTTTGACACTCAAAAGCTGAAAATTATATTGAGCGAGATAAGAAACCTGGCCTTAGAGATCTTCATGTTCAGCTCTAAAATGCAGATTTTATGTAGGGTACATATATGCTTACAGTTGAAAGGGACCCATGAAAGTCACCTGGCCCAACCCCACTGCTCACATAGGATTACCATAAACAGGTTGCCCAGGACTGTATCCAGATGAGTATCTCCAAGGATGGTGTAGTGGTTTGGCCTTGGCTGGGTGCCAGGTGCCCACTACCTCTCTATCACACCCCTTCCCAGTGGTACAGGGGAGAGAGTAAGATGGAAAACAACTCATAGGTTGAGATAAAAGCAGCTTACTAAAGCAAAGAAAAAGGACAGGTGAAAGTTTGCGCTCATGTAAGCAAAAATAAAAGTTAATCTCTGCTTCCCATCAGCGAGCGATGTTAGGACACTTCCTGGGAAGCAGGGCCTCAGCACGCGGAGTGGTTGCTCTGGAAGACAAACATTGTAGAATAACAAATGCCCCCCATATCCTCCTCTCTCGCTGAGCTTTTATATCTGGGTTGATGTCATATGGTATGGAATATCCCTTTGGTTGGTTTGGGTCAGCTGGCCTGGCTGTGTCCCCTGCCAGGATCTTGCCCACTCCCAGCCCTCCTGATGGGGTAGGGAATGTCAGAGGGGCAGTGCCAGCAGTAGCAAAACAGTGGCGTGTTATCAACACCCTTCCAGCTACCAGTGCACAGCACAGCACTGTGAAGGCTGCTAAAAAAAAGTGTACTCTATCTCAGTCAGACCCAATACAGATGGCAACTCCACTACCTCGCTGGGCACAAAGGGCCTCTCTGGGCCCTTTGCCAGGGCTTAGTCACCCTCACAGTGAAAAAGTGTTTCCTGGCACTTAGAGAGAACCGTCCATGTTTCACTTTGTGCCCATTGCCACTGGTTCTGTCACTGGGCACAACTGAGAAGAGCCTGGCTCCATCCTTTTTGCCATACTTCCTTCAGGAATGTATGTACAGTAGTCAGATCCCTCCGAGTCTTCATTACTCCAAGATGAAGAGTCCCAGCTCTCTCAGCTTTTCCTCATAGAAGAGATGGTTCTATGCATCATCATCTGTGGGCCTTGCTGGGCTTTCACTATGTCAATGTACAGGGCAGTCCAGAAGTGGACAAAGCACTCCAGATCACCTCCCTTGACTTCTTAGGATACTATCAGCATTTCTTGTGACAAGGACCCATTTCTAACTCATGTTCAACTTGGTGTACACCAGAAACCCTAGGGCCTTTTATGTAAATCTTCTTTCCAAATGAATGGCTGAGATTGTTCCTTCTCAAGTGCAAGACATATCTATTCCCCCTGTTGAACTTACATGTGGTTCTTGTTTGCCCACTTCTCTGGTATGTTGAAGTTCTGATTGGCATAATTGGCACTCTGGTCACTACTCCCAGCTGGTGTCATCAGCAGGCATGCTGGAGGTATGTCCTAACTCATGATCTAGGTCATTAACAAAGATATTGAACAGGGTTGGATCCAATACTGACTGAAGTAAATCATTAGTTACAGGCCTCCAGCTAGATTTCAGTAGTCCTACTGTAATTGAACTGAGTGATAATTTTAATAGGATAAAGCTCCTAGTCACCTCTAGCCTGAATATTGCTTGGAAAGAGCAATGCTCAATTTCTTGAGGCCCTGACGCTTCCTGCAAACAGTAGCCATGAGCCCAGTACATATGACTCCCCTGAAATATATCAGCTTAA
Organism: Atrichornis clamosus; assembly: GCA_013400975.1. Taxonomy (NCBI): domain Eukaryota; kingdom Metazoa; phylum Chordata; class Aves; order Passeriformes; family Menuridae; genus Atrichornis; species Atrichornis clamosus. Next base: position 83,526 of record WBMZ01009000.1, read on the forward strand.
AGCAAAACCATGTCTACAAGAAGGGTGCAAACACAACCAAGTTGCTACACTGATACTCTGAATGGACAGCTGCTCATTCAGAAATTGCATAAGCTTTGAGAGGAGATTTCTGAAATTCATATGAACATATGAGGTAGATTTTCCTCTGTTTTACCCTTATGTAGAAAGGCCCTTGCTGCTAAGAAATGGCCTGGAAATTAGCATTGCTCTCACTTGGGCAAAGTGAATGGTGAAAAAATAAGTAACGGCTACCCCAGAATGCTCAGGAACCTACCAGTTTGCCACTGGGGATCTGCGTTGCCTGTCAAAATCTGTATTCCATCTGCCACTGCAAGATGTAGCTGATTTTTAAAATTTTTTTCTGAACTTACCTACAGTATTGGACAGAACTGGAGGAAAGAGCAGGGGAATAGTTGCTTTGAGAATTACTCTGTAGGATTCCCAGTTTGGATTAGAGCTCCTTTGTTGCATTAAATGTTAGGCACACCAACATCCAAAATAGCTGACAATTGAATATAGTCTTGATGAAATTTAAATGTTGTCTTAAAATATTGAGTAGGCAAATTGATATGTGCATAGATAGGCCAACATTGCATAGTTTGGAGGCACAACATACAAATAATGTTTTAGTATATCATAGGACTATTAGAGAAAGAGCCATTGTGGACTGTGAGAAACAAATATACAAGACAGAAGAGGCTGAGAAGCCTGTCATAATTCTGTAATGAGTGAAACCTTGTGTTTATGAGATCCTTCAGCTCTGCCATGAAGAATAGATGTACCACATGGTTCTGTTGGGTCATATTTTTGGTTCAGATGTAGTCTCTTCAAACTTTCCTGACTGATGGGAACCTGTAAGTGATTCAGCAGCCATTGCATACCACTTAGAGAACAGAACACACTCAGCTTGTGCTTCATGGGAAATATTCTAATATCCATCCTTTTTACATCTTTTGCTCTTCTGGAAGATGCTCTTTTCCTCTCTGGAAAAGTCATCTGTTTTGTAAGTTCATGCAGGTCAATGGACAAAGCCTTCATTAACATTTTGAAATCACTCCATTCTAAGTATTTCCATAAAGCCATCAAGTTATCTGATTCAAAGCTTCCTCTCCAGCTTCCTTTTCTCTCAGATACTGAAAGTCACTAATTGACTAGTACCAAGAGGAAAAAAAGTCACTTTTTTGTTTGTTTGTTTCTCCCTAGTTTGTTTAGTGTGGTCATGCTAAGACTGTCTTTTGTTACTTACATTACTTGTCTCCTCTCTTTGATAAAATAACTTGCTTCAATAATAGTTTTAGTATCCTATTATATTGATGAAGGAGGGAGGGAAGAACTTTGTGAAGTTTGTGTCAACATTAAATTTCATTGCCTCTCCATTTTTCAAGGATTTGTCTGAGCTTGTTGATCCTGAATTTATGTTATTTGATTCTCTAGCATCCCATGATATAATAATTTTGTGCTATTTTGTAGTGATTGATGCAGGTGTGTACTTATTGGCAAGTAAAATCTTTGCCCAAAGGAAATTTCTGTCAAAATAGCCAAAGCACATTGATATTAATCTCCCTCTTATAGCTATTAAAAGGAAGGCAAGGTCAAAATATAAATCATACTAGAGTGAAGCCAGCAACTACCTAGAGTGGATGCCATCAACAGAATTTATTACATATTCTCTCTCCCTTTGGAAAGAAAAACAAAACAACCTAAAACCCAAGTGTGTAATTAACTGTATGTTGCTTCTGTGAGAAAACTTACTTACAAGAAGTAGTTTCCTCATAACATGACTGAACTTTTAACATTTGATAAAACATTTCCAAAACCCTGTAATGCAAAAGCCAGTCTTTTTTCCCTGCAATGTCTTACGTAGAAGAGACCATGAATATATATGAAAGAACACAAATTTCAGCAGGTAATTAGCCTTTTAGCCCTTTCTAGTGCTCCTATGAATCATGGAATTAACACAATCACACAAAATATTACTTACTTGTTTAAAAATAAAAATTTTGTAATCAGGCAAAGGAGTGTGTCCAGCTGGGTCCTCAGAAGATGTTGTCAAGAAACAGTAATGTAACAAAACACTTTTAAGGAATAAATTAACAGCATTTCTAAATACAGTCAATTTCCATAACTTTCAGTTTGAGTACTGTTAATTTTTAGAGATGAAAAATTCTGTCTGTGTACAGACCCCTATGTTAATTTTCCATTACTTCTAAAGAGTACATGTATTAAGTCAGTCAGACATAAAAAATCTGTAGAGACTTTTTTACACATCCTTAAATAATTACCAAACATCTTTCATTTGGTATATTATTTATTTGATATTACTTAGCTAAAATCCCACTAATAAGGAGCTCAAAACAGGAAATTAAAGTCTTTTCTTCAAGACAGGGTTTGTTTACTTCTAGATGGTTCATTTATATCTATTTGAGAAATAAATATTCATAATTTTAAACTTACTGAAAAAAAGGCTTGCAATGTGTTCTCTTAAATATATTTGTACATGCATTTGATCTAAAAAGTAGCATGCAGGAAGGACAGTAGCATTTTCACTTGTTTGAAGAGTCTTTCCACTTTGGATTAATCTTCAATTTGCCACGGCGACCAGTGCTGGTGGTGCTTTCATGTGAGTAGCACACGTAAGAGCAAGGTCTTGACTGAAGCTCCAATGTCCTCATCTGTGAGGTTTGTTTGCAGACTTGTACTTTTTCCATAGTATTTGCAAAAATTGAGTTTTAGTCAATTAATATTGATAGTGTTTATATATTTGTTGCAGGGTTTATCTCTCACATCTTATTATCTGGTTTCTAGAGAGTAACATTCTCTTTCCCATTTCGTAACTCGTGGGCTTGAGCAGTGTTGTCTCTCTCCTGCTCCTGCACAGACTGTGCAGGAAAACCTTCTCTGCGATTGGGTTCCCAGGAAGATCAGCTTAAGTTTCTGGCTGATGTCTGCCTTGGAAGTAACAACTGACAATAAAAATCTGTAGCCAAATGTTGTGGATTAACAACCCCAGACAACAGCTAAGCTCCATGCAACCATTTGCTCACTTCATCCCTCTGTGGGATGGGGAGAGAATCAAAGGGGTAAAAGTGAGAAAAATAGGTTGAGATAAAGACAGTTGAATACGCAAAGTAGATGGTGTATGTGTAAATGAAGTGAAATAAGAAATTAATTCACATCTTCCCATCAGCAGGCAGATATTTAACCCTTTCCAGGAAAGCACAACATCACATGTAATGGCTACTTGGAAAGTCAAATGCCTAAATCTGAACATCTACCTTTCTTCTCGCATTACCCCATTTTTTATTGATGACCACAGCACCATTTGGTATGGGATTTCCCGTTGGTCAGCTGTCCCAGTTGTGTTCTCTACCATCTTCTCGTGTATCCCCAGACTAATCACTGGTGGAGCAATGACCTCAACACCCTGGACACTGCTTTGCCATAAGTAAAACATTGAAAGGTTATCAACACTGTTTCAGTCACAAATCTAAAACATCATAAGAGCTGCTATTAAGAAAACAAACTCAATCCCAAACAAAACCTGTGCACTGAAAATAAAAAGTTCTGATTTTGAGTAAAAACAAATACTGCCTTTCATAAAAAAGTCCTACAACCATCAAACACAATAAACCAAACTCAAACCACCCAAAACACCACTTGGAATATTTTTTACCATACCTCTATTAGATCTAAATAGAAGTCCACATTTTAACTCCTCTTACCTAACAGAATGATCTACTTCACCATGCTGATAGGCTGCTCAGATGCCTACTCACTACATAAGATCTGTTCTGTAGCCACATTCTACAATGCGGCCAAATATATTTCTTCCTCTAGGCTGAGTATGTGGGTTTGGGTCTCAATCTGTCATTCCAGTTTTCTGCAAGGTGCTGTAAATTGGCTAGGAGTTCTCTAAAACTGTCAGGGACTAAGCTCTAAAGAAAACAAATATAAGCATTTGATGAAAATGGAATAGAAAACTTTTACAGACAGAATGGAATAAAAGGAGTTCAAACAGGAGGTGTGAATATGAGAAATGTTTGCAAAATATTCTTTGGAAGTGTAGACTAGTAGAGAGGATGTTGCGTTTATAAACATTTTATGTATATGGGACAGAAACACCTGGTTTTATTGTTGCTAGTGAATGATGCCCGTTTTGCTACACTGTGTTCAATGGGTTCTGTGTACTCAACATTAGTCAACATTTCTGGTGGTTTTGGTGTGCTTAATTTGAATTACCACAGTGCCTGGACTAGATGCCTTGCAGTGGTAGTGCGGTTTTGGTTTAGTGTCAGTGATGACGCTGATGTGCCTTGTGAATTTGGAAATCCTACCTAGAGCCTCTATGTGACCTTTTGCTTTCTTTTACTGTATGGATGAGAACCTGCTGCATGTTTGTAAAATTCCGACTACTGTAGAATGTTGGGCTCATACAACTCCTTTAGATTTCAGAGTAAAATGGATTTTGAAGACCAGAAGTATAGTAATCTTGATGTATTTTCATGTAATTTTTTTCAAGGAAGAAAATCTGATATTCGATTTTTTTGGTTTTATGTAAGAGAGAAGGAATTTCTTTCAAGGAAGAAAATCTTATATTCGATTTTCTTGTTTTTATGTAAGAGAGAAAGAAAGGCATTTCAAGGCAGTCTTGACTTTAAAGATTTATATTCTATATCCTGTAAGGCTGTTGAATGTGTAATGAACTACTTTTATTGGCAAAGAAAGGTTGTTTGCTTGTTCCTGTTGCAATAATAAAGACTTCTGCTGATAGAAGGAAGCTGAATGCATTTTGGGTTCAAAAGTATCCTATTTATAGACTAGATGCAAAATGATCTCTGTTCTCTGCAATGTCTCATTTTCAGGTTATCATTCTGCTTTCCTCTGAAAGCTAGTCAGCAGATGTTGCCTTCCATCTTGACGCATTGCATTAGTAGTAGAAAAACATTTTACATCCTCCTATGGTACTCTTCATAAGCAGAACTGAAGGACTGAACCAACTTGTTTAAAGTGTAAAGAGAAAACTCTCTTGAATACCAGTACACCTACGATATTCAAAAACTTCAGGCTTTGAATCAGATAACTTTCCAAGCAGTTGCAGCAGCACTGTATTAATATTCCCTCCTTAAAAAAATTACATAGAATTAAATATAATAAAAAATTAAACAAATAAAAATGTAGTTAAATAAAATAAACAAACCAAAATTAAACAAAAGAAAGTACCATAACATTTTGCCATAGGTCTTTAAATGAAAATCTGCTACAGCCTCATCCCCCATCAGTGTTTTATTTCCCCATGCAAAGTGAAAGAATTAAAAAAAATATCAGTCTTTCAAACTTCTGAAACTGCTTTAAAGATTTTCTTTGATAGTGCAAGTAATATTGATACCTTTCGGTACCTTCTGTGGACATTTCTGCCTATTTGATCCAGTGCTGTTGTTGAAGCTGTCATATTTCAAGGTTTCAAAATGCAAGGCTATTTCATAGAATTCAGCAATTCCACAGGCAAGATACATCTTTTTTTTTTCATGTGAAGTGTTGTGGAAGAGGAAGTGATTTATCACTGGTATGTTGGCTTACACATCAGCAAATGTGGTGGTTATTTTCCTCAAAATTCCAAAATCTGTGAAAAATCATTTAACTTCATTCTGCTTATAAAACTGGTTGAGAGGGGAAAAAAAAGGCCATGTTTGCATCTGAAGTGAAAAGGACTCAGCAATTTCTGTGAACATTTTTTTCCTGTTCTTTTCTTGACCAGCGATGGCTATCATGTTCTTTAGGGATCACTGGGTACTGATCCATTTGGTAGTGAATTGTTCTGGACACTGGTTAATGAACAATTTCTTTTTATACATTCCTTATCAGTACTTTTTCAGTGCTTTGTTTATCACAAGAGCTCACTTCTGTCCCAAGCTCAGGAGAAGCAGGCAATGGGTAAAATTACAGGTGGAAATCCCCTATTGCCCGGAATAAGGACTGACTCTTTTTGAGAGATGCTAGCATGAATGAACACCAAAGACTCTGGGAATCTGGGAATTTGGTTCAAGTGATTGTATAATATAGAAAAGATATAAATGTCATTTTGTTTGAAAGTCTGTAGCTATTGCTCTGCTTTGACATGGGTTAATGCCACATCTCAACAGCATTTCTAAGCAGTAATGATCTCGAAGGACATGACATCTTTTTTTCTGTGTTAAGCATGAATTAGAACTACTTTTGTTAAAACCCCATTAAGTTAGAAGTTATTAAGCCATACACAGCCAAATATTTTTGTCAATACTCATTTTCACACTTTATTTTGGTCCATGCTAGACGCACAGAACAGGAAAATCCAAAGAAGTCAATGCTGACATTAAAGGGTACCATCTAAAGCCACTCAGATAGTTAAAGAAACCCTTACATAACACAGCTCTAAACCACCTTGCACAGACTATGCAAAAAAGGTTCAAGTCAAAGGCAGCCTGCAATGCAGTAATTGTAAAATCCACAGAAGTCAGTGGAAAAACAATAATAGGCCTCTGTAAGAATACCAAGGCTTCACATTTACACTATTATCACCATCTTAAAGTGAAAATTAGGCCAAGAACAATACACGTTCTCAGAAATCACCCTTAATGTTAATGTCTTGCACATCCTTCCAGCACAGAGAATTCTTTATTAACATGTACTTAATACTAATTGCTAATAGATTGTATTCCCTTAAAAAGTAATCTTGGAGACAGAACCTGCCTTCTTTCCAAAGAAGCAGACAGTGCAAGACTTGTTTTCCTTGACTAGGTTGCCATGCCATGCCCCTTGTAGCTTGCCGCAATACACCTGGTGTGTTCATTCAGATAAAACTTTTCCAATGCATTTAAAAACTCAAGAGTATTTGGATAGCAGCCTCACTGACGCACATTTGCACTCACTGCATATGCAGTGCATAACAGAAATCAGTCAAAAGTCATGATGGCTTGCTACAATTTCAGTAACTGAATTCTGACAACTGACTTTGGATTTACCCCTGAACCTGCCAAATCTGCAGGAATTAAAAATTCACAATTTGCCTTAAATATATGGATATTTTGTCAGCTCTGGGTTGCACCTACGAATGGACAGATATCTATTTTCTTAGCGTAGTGATACATTTCTAAAGCACAAAGGGGAACTCCAAAGGCATGTAAAGTGTGATAATTTCAATTAAGTTCATGAAGCTATGAGAATTTATGCCAAAGGGTTTGCCTGTGCTGGCTCAAAACTTGCTGCTGAAGATGATATATATTTGCAAACCTAAGAATGCATTTTCCATTGTCCAGCAGCTAGTTAAGAAGATTAATGACTGCTCTGTAGTTCCAATTAAACTCCTTTATCACCATGAGGGACCAAGCAAGTTTTGATTTCAAAAGTACTGCTTAAGAAAGAAGACCAGGGCTGCATAACACTGACATTTTATTAGAATTCATCTGTAACAAATGGAACTTGTGTCAGCAAATAACTGATTTTCATACAGACTTTCTTTTGCCACCAATGTAACGAAGTAAGAAAATAAAAAGCACGCCTTTCATTCTGTAAAACATTTACGCGTACTACTAATTAGAGGTAATTGTATCTTTTTTAACAAGCCATTTTACAAGGTAATTTTTTTAAATTTTTCAGTCTATGCATCCAAAACAAGAGCAAAGAACACAAGTTTTTATTATCTTTGTAAAGACACTCCAAGCTTGAATGGCAAAGCCACATAATGGATGGTTATGATGAGACCTGCAGCCTTCTGATATCTGTGGAGTATCAGGGCATCAAGTGGAAAAAAAAAAAAAAAGAAAAAAAAGAAAAGGAAAAGAAATAAAGAAAAATGGAAGAGAATAAAAGGAAAAAACCAAGCAGTTGCTTTTTTTTTTCCTTTTTACATGTTCTGTGTCTTTTAAATACATACAAGTGGATTTTGTAAGCAATTTCTTACAGATGGGTTCAAGTTATAACATTATTGGGTGTAGAATCAATTTGGCAGTGCATAGTACAAAGGTATATATAGAAAGTGCAAATCTCCTTAGAGGGTCACTCCTTCTCCCAGCCATCTTCTCTACTATCTCACTACTCAAATAATTTTTTTAAAAAGAGCTAAATCAAACTTCTTTATAAATCATTTTAATATATTTTGTGTTTTTTTTCCCCATTGCAACTAATTACAAAATTAGACATAACTACACATAAAAACGTAAATAATAGCACCATACTGGTTATGCTGATGAAACCAATTTTAAGCTTGGAAATGTATGATGTATGTAGACAAAGACGCTCACAATTTAAATTAACTGTAGAATGCATATATAAGAATATAGAAAGTGGAATGCACATCAATGATGCGAAGAGCTATCTTAAGAAACAAAAAAACTAAAAGGAGTATTTAGTTGTATAACAGTTTTTCTCACAAATTGGCTCTGCTTTTTCATATTTCTTTTACTCCCTCATTTTCTTTGGAGCTTGCAAGATGGTTTGCTAGGGAAAATGCATTGATCTTTTTACAGACCCAGTGTGCAAGAACCTTCCCTAGTCTATGTTTGTAAAATGACACTTTTTTTTATTACTATGTTTTTCTGATTCCTATGATTGAGTTGAAGAACATAACCACACTACATAACCTGGCACGTCAATAATTATTTTAAAGTATAAATCAAGATAGAGGAAGAGAAAGAAACATAGTGCACATTCTTCTCGGGTTCAGATGTAAGTTATAGAATCTCATTCTGAGGTAGCCTTCTACAATACTTCTATTCCATATATATTTATTTTTATTTTTATTTTTTTGGTTTGGGTTTTGTTTTGTTGTTGTTTGTTTGTGTTTTTTTCATTAAGAAAGTGCTCAAATACAATTGCTGGAGTTTGGTCTTTCTTATTTTTCTTTCTGATAGGAGTGGAAAATTGAAAGAAGAACTAAAAATGTTGAGGCCACATTAAGAAGCCATAGCAATGCCCCTACTTGAAACCCCAAAGAAAGCATCCTTTGACACTTATGTACTGACAATGGCAGAACACATGACATCCAAGGTCAATGTAAATGGCATTTTATAAAGATTCTCAAAAAGTACTTTGTGCTGTTTACAGAATTTTCCTTGTTTCCTGAAAGAAAATCTACTGTCATTCTCCAATATGTCCTGTGGGCTCAGTCTTGATAGCCTTACATGAACCTTCCCACTGAAAGCAATGGTTTGTCTTCAGCAATCTGTTGACACAAGTGAATGAACAGGACTTGGCACAAAATAAATAAAAAAAAAAATGCATAAGCACAGCTGATGTCAACTACTGCTAGTACTGCTACATCTCTGCAATGATAGATAACACTCTAACCAGTGACACAGTGGTTTTGAAAAGCCAACCAGAAATAGTTTTCCAATTTGTGGGCTAGTCTGTTACTGGAAATATAGAAAGATAAAGGGCCTTGACTACCTATGTGTTTTGGGTTATCATTTATTACCATCCACACTTGATTAGAAACTGGAAATGCATATTTTCCAAAATTGTCTGGTACATGTATTAAAATGTCTGAAAAGAACAACAGAGATATAAACAAACTAAACCAAATACAAATGAAGGCTAACTTAAAGAAATACTATTCAAAATAGGCATCAAATATAAGGCACTCTAAATGTAAAATTAAAATAAACCCCAGCATCCCCAAACAATGCTGTATGCCACAAAATGTTTGATTTCACAGAGCAATGTGTGTTTGGCTCTGCCCTGTTACATACGATAAATGTAAATTATATAGCGCACACTATAGACAGTATACTATTGAATACAATTTTAAAACATCTTAATACCTAGTATATTACAACATTCTCCCCTCCTAAAGGGATATGCACTGACCTTTCCCACATGCACACTTCCTACATTTAATAATATGATTTCTTATTGCACTATAGTGTTACAAATATGGAACTTCACTTGAAGCCTAGATCACATACTCTGTGTGCATGTGTGCATGTGTGTGCTGTGTATGTTTGCATGTGTGTGTGTTCAAGTGGAAATGTGGATAGAAATATTATTTGGGATAGAGATGACATCCAAATATCAATGATGTGCATTCCTCACTTCCCTTTGAAATAGAAGTTTATGGACCTTAAAAATGCAGAGATGATCAAACAGTAGTTTGATATAATTGTAGTATGCTGAAAAGCCTTCCCAATGCTATGATAAAAATCCAGGTATGTAAGAATTGATATGTTTATGTGCATGTGTGTGAATATCTATCCATCTGTATTTTCTGTAACTATACAGAGAATCAGAAAAGATAGACAGTAATACATACATATACATATATAAAAGGAGAGAGGGTGTGAGTGTGCATGTGCTTATGTGTGCGTGTGTGTATGTGCTAGCAGCATCTTTATACTTTGCGCCTCCCTGTTGATTCCAAAAGAAACCAAAAAGCCCCATTTTGTTTAAACTGATTACAATGAATATTTTCTGAAAGAAAAAAAACCCAAATAAAACTACAAAATTAATACCTAACAAGACTGTGGTACTGTAGGACTGCACAAAAATGTGCAAATTTTCAAAGTATCTAACATTTCTACAGCACGATATTACAGATAACAGTTCTACAGCTTAAAAAAAATCTACATTTTTTAAACAAAAATATTAACAGTTATGCAACCTTTTCTTTAATTCACTTCATTGAATGATAAACTCTTGTTAAAAAAAGGAAAAAGTTTACACAGTTAAAAATGAAGCACAGGTCAGCAGTATCTTTACAATACTAAAAAACTAAATCAAGGACTTTCTTTTTAAACATTCCCACATTTTCCCTAAAGTGTTATGATGAGCAGTATGATGGGAAAGGGTGATGTTGAAGTAAAGAGTCCGCTTTGTTTGAGAAGCCAGAACCCAACTTTGCAACAAACATCTTGCACTGAACTGCAGTTCTCAAAACTCCTTTTTGCAAAAGCATGTAATCCTGAATAAGACGATCACTCTTTCTGATTAATTTCCTCTTCCCTTTAACTTCAACCAATGTTGAACCCTTGAGGTATCTGTAAATGAGATCCTTCAGACGCCTCAGTGGTCAGGATTCTTTTATTATGGTTAGGTTATTAAACTGTGAATTCTTGGTCCACATGGAATACTTGTTGTTGGGTGGGGTTTTTTTTTTTGTTGGTTTTTTTGTTTTATATATCCCCAATATTTTTGTTCATTTGTTTTTTTTTTTTATTATTTTTTATTTTATATATCCCCAATAATTGCTCCTTAGCTAAGAGTTAAGAAGTACTTCTAAAGCACATCGTATGGCTCAGAAGCGGCTCTCTGGATCTTAAAGGGCCTGCAATAAAAATCCACAATGGGTTTTTATGTTGCATAGTGATCAAAGCTGCCCAGATATTCCAGTGCGGCTCGATAGCAGAACTGGTATTGATCCTGGAGAAAGAAAAATAGAAAACAAAAGCATCAAAAAGTCAGCTTGTTTGTTGGTTTCTAGTTTCTTTCAAGTAAGAGTGAATGCACTATGGCTACAAACAAATATACTGCAGAGGCATTTGCAGTTCAGCAATATTCACTTGCTGACATCAACAGAAAACCACTCTGAGTTACAACAAATGAAGATAGACACTCATTTAATGCAGGAACATTTTCCACAGAATGCAGCTTCTTTTTGTGCACAGACTATATATCTACCTACTGACAGTCTGTTATTCTGGATTAAAACAGTATCAGCATAAAGCTTTCTTCTGATGAGAACATGCTAAGATGTTTTTCCATCAAGTATTTGAAAATAAGTGGCAAAATATCCAATTAGTTCTGCAGCAAATACAACACACTGAGTGACAAAGTCCATCACAGCCTTAATATGGAATGCTATATGGAAAACCATCCAAAACAATCATGTTAAGAAAGCAAAGGGAATCCCAACCTTTCAGTAATAACGGCTTTGATAAAGATGTGAAGATACCTTAGCCTGTGGCAAGAAAAGGGCCTAAGAGAGAAATATGCAGCTAAAGCACCTTATTCACATGAAACAGACTTAATTTCAACCTACACCTGGAAGCAGAGAGAAGTTTGGTGTGGTGAGAAATTTGCTTATACCTCTGATGAATGCAACATTTGGCAATTTGTGTTATTCTCACCCCCAAAAAGCAGTGTTTTTGCACATTTATGTTATGTTGCACATGTACACAAAAATGGCACATCTGTGTAATCATTTGCAACTGCCACTCAGGATTTAAATGGTAAAAAGACAAAAAGAAAAAAAGAAAAGAAATTGCTCCAAAATACCAGGGATGTCTGTTTATTTATCTGATAGTGCCATGTGGTAACCCCACATAAGCTGCACTTGTTAAGATCACAATTAAAATTCTTTTGGAGGCCAGGAAACTAACCAGATATTTGCTTCACTGAGGTGGTGTGATCACTAATAGTTGTCTTCTGTTAGTTGGAATAGTTAGAACAGTGGCAGAATACATTACACATATGCCTAAATTTTAAGTGTGTGTGTGGTCCACATGGAAGTGCTTTGTTGAATAAGGATTAGATTTCCTGGCAGTTTATACCACTGAATGAGAGATTTGTTTTCCCCAGAATTCTGGAAGAAATGCATATGCAATACTTCTGCTTTCAGCAGAGGGGATGAAGGGTGGCATACAGAAATAAGTCAAAGCAGGGGGAGGGAGCATATATTGCAGAACTGAACTCAGCATTTGTCAGGTGGGCTCAAAGAAGCATAGTTTTTCTGTATACTGTAGTTATTTCTTGGAGCCAAAATTACAGAAAACAGTCATTTTTCATTTTGCTTATCCAGAAGAATGATGTTAATGGAAAAGAAATGAAATTAACTCTTCAGTTTGGTCACAGTGATTTACTTAGCTAACTGACAGGATTAAAAATAAGTACTTGTATTTTTCATATAAGTTTTTATGAAGTTGTCTTCTTAAAAATAAGACTACCCAGCTTGCATTGAACAAGTTTAATTTTCTTGTGGAAAACAGCAAACTCTGGGGAACCATCTTAAATTTCACAGACTGTAATTTAAAGGCTGGTGTCAATTAAATTATACTAAAGAAATGTGTGACCTAAAATGTTTCCCTTTTCTTGCCCTTTTTTTTGGTTATCCTAATCTATTGGCTCTGGCTTAGTTCATGTCTTCTACTCAGAAATTAGAAATTAAGCACAACATTAAGTTGTTTAAGAACGTTTAAGCATTCTTTATGACAAGACAGAGTTCCAAGCATGCAGTCCCAGGTAATTGGTTTATACTACTTATCCCTTTCTTTATTTCTCTATACCACACTTGCTAGCACAGAAATTATTTACACTATAGTTCTCCTGAACACTGAATTTACCATTAAGGCTTTCAGGCCAAACAGCCACTTGCTTGGTGACACAAAGTCAAGAAAAACATGAAAATAATACAGTGTCAGTTGAAGACATGATCAACACCTTGCTCCCACAAAAACAACAAAAAAAATCAGTGGATCCACTTGCAGAAACAATTTGCCTGCTTCTTTATTACCACACATTTCTGCTGGCAAACAAGGTTAAAATAAAAATGGGTGATGCTTCATAAATGGTTTTTCTCAACTACTATAATTTAGGATCCACTATTGAAACGATTATTTTCTTCCCCATTCTGCAGTAACTACTGCTGTAACAGGAAATAGTCCTTGCAGTACCTTTACAGTAGATTTTACCCTGCAGTCACAGGATCAATATATGACTTCAGATATAAAAGTAAGCATTTTTTTATACAGTCCCTATCTGTGCATTTGTTTGGGTGTGTAAGTACTGCTTCTTTTCCATCACTATTATATATGGATACCGGTTTACTCACCTCTGTCTGTACCATGGCTGGCCGCTGTGTCCTTAACATTTTGACTGTCTGGAAGATGTCTACAACGCCTTCGTATCTCATTCTTTCTAACACAATGCTCAGGGTTATGAACACTCCAGTCCTTCCAACACCCGCACTGTTGCAATGAAGAGAAAATAAAAGGGAAGAAAACAACTGTTAATCGACAGTTAATGCTGAAAGAATTGGCTGACAAATTAGCTGTGGTTACAACACACCATATGTGTATAAATTTGTATATGGCGAAAGGCTCACTAAGCAAAATTCCACAGCAAATTACCACATTGCATTCAAAAGAATAACTGCACTCAAGCAAACTTTACATGCTACTAAGTACATCCTGACTCTCCAGTCTTCCTTGCAAAGTGACTTGGTTTGTTCATCCAGATATATAATAATCAGTGCATGGTGAAGGCAAACATTAACATTTGTTGCCAATAACATACATTGGAACTGACAAGAGAAAATGAAGCCAAAATGCATTTTACTGCTTGCTTTACTTTAGCGCGTCATGTATACACCCTGTTTTGTACATCTTCACTGTGTTATTTTACCTTCTGCTCTGAGTTAGAAATATGGATGTTCATTTAATATTGAACTTGTTCATACGTGCTCCAAATTAAATAATGGGTACAAAAAAATCTTAGCACACAGGTTTTATTCAAATCTGGCAGTCTGGATCTTTGCTTTCCAGTGCTGATATACAGATATTATGTTTGTCCACATTAGTCTTGAATATCTTCTTTGAATTTATATGGTTTATTCGCTCTCTGTTCTGTCCTGGGTTTCTGTTTTCAAGGGGGCAACATTATTAGCTTTAGGGTTATTAGCTTTAACCCTTAAGAAGTGATAGAAATTCTTGCAATCAATAAAGCCAATACATGTCAGATTTTAAAATTAAACAATCACTTAATCATGAGGTTTACCCTTGGAAAAAGAGGGCGGTAACTGCACAGGAAAATAGATTTTCTAAGTCTAAACTTCTACAGGTGGAAATTAAGCACCCTGTCATCTCACTATTGATGCTAATAATTTCACAAGGTTTCCTCCAGTCAGATAACCTTGGGAAGCTGAATATTTATGAGACCTATTCACCAGACAGAAGAATGGAAGAGCATAAACAGCAGGGAAAACCTGAAGATGTCTGAATGTTTGTAGGAAGTGAGGCAGAGAACCAGTGAATTAATGAAACTAGTGTGGAAATTGAATGTTCAATTTGTATGATGGTATTTTAGTGTTTGGTCTAAGTCAGTGCACTTCTAGAGCTATTAAACATATGCAATTGGATTTATCAATTTTGCATAGGCTGTGTGCCTTCAGAGAGCTAAAGCCGAGGAACAACTGACATAGCACTTGACAAAGTATCATGCTGTCAGTGATGATTTACCTATATGGGATAACAACAGTCCTGGACATCTAAAGCAATTGCAGTGTAAGATTGCCTTTCCCTGATGAGGTAAATTAGACAACTAATAATTAAGACACATCCTGAAAAATCCTGGAAAAAACACTGTTGGAATCTGCTCAGACTATACAGAGCTGATGACAGCGTGATTTAAACCAAGTAGCCCAGAAAGTGACCAGGAAAATGAAGGCAGATTACCATTTTACATGCTCCTTGTTCCTGCTCCTGCTCCGGTATTTAAAGATTTCCAACAAATAAACCTGTATGATTTTCTAAATGTGTGAGAGGATTTTTGGTCTCATTCATTAGATAAATATTACTATAAAAAAATTACACAGAACTCTCTAATTCAGGAAAAGGAAGTAACTCTTGTCTTGTGTACTTAAGAAATCAGCAAGTATCTGGAGACACTTCTTAATCAGGAATAGAGACAAATATGGAAAGATCTCAGTGCTTGCAAATCCTAGCTATTCATCAAGGGTAATGCCTTGACAAAAGTCTATAGGAAACCGATCCTTAGAGTGGCAAGCATATTTTAACACTGCAACAATTCCTATCCAAAAATGCATGGGATTTCTGAAGAGTGAAGTGAAGGCACTGCTTCATGATGAATTATGATTCACAAAAGTTTAAACGGTTAAAAATTAAAGTTAGGATGCTTTAATGAGCCATGAGGAAGTATTGATTTCTTGTAAGAGAGAAGAGTTTATTTCTACAAATACATCTTGAATGCATGCTGGGAAAGGTTGGTCTTCCTCACTTTTGAGCTAAAAGCTGGAAGAACAAGACTATAAATATCTAATATTGGTTGAGTGAAAATTTTGCTTCCAGGTCAACAGTCCTTTGCTCTCTTAAATAGTTTTAATTATCTGCCTGATGAGGTTAGAAATTTTTAAATTCAACACACTGACCTAATTGTAAAAGTGCCAGGGAAAGAGAAAATTTAAAATTGTGGTTGGTGGGGGTTTACTGTGTAACAAAGACAGCAAGCTTGTGAAAGTTGTGTAGAATGTGCAGGAAACCAAAAGGAAGTGGCACTAGGGGGGTTTGAATTTACTAAAACTCATAATGGTAGAAACTGGAGGCATTATTTCAGCAATTCCACAGAGATTAGGAAAGTGCAGGTGTCCAGGATCTTGTGCTTCCTGGAAGAAACAAATAACCTTACTAATTTTCTAGGGACATTTCCTATTCATGTAAGTTGACTAACACTGACAATGATGATTAGCATTACCAGTCCATAAATTGTCATTACAATGATGATAAAGACATTTAAAAACCAAACCAAGTTACACTGGATTTGGCTTTTTTTCTAGCAAAGTCAATGGTAGAAACCGCCATAATTTTACCATGAAAGATCACAACCATTTGGAAAGGATATATAACGTACTGCAAGCAGTATTCACTGCAGTCACAACTGGACAAGACTGAATGGTACAAAGAACTTAGAAGAATAATATCAATTTCCTTTCTTATCTGCATAAAGGCATAAATGTTTCTTATTACTCCTGTCCTCTAAAAAATCATTATGTTGAAGAATAAGGCTTATTCTTGTCAGGGTTGTCCTTCATTTTCCCTTGCCAAATGAATCCCAACCAGTGCTCTGCAATGCTATTCTCCTTACCAGGCCATAAAAAATTTTAGGTACACAAAAAAAGTAGGATTCAAGTATTCCAATACATTTATTCTGTCATTTATTCTTTAAGATTAGAGGATCATAAAGAACTCAACTTCTGTTTGCTCCTGACTTTTTGGAAAGACAGAATCTCTCTGCTTACTAGGCTTTACTAAACTCATTCATTTTGTCTTCATGCTAGTACTGGGGCACTGCTTTGCTTGCAGTAAGGACTTGGAATTTGTGTCAGTATTTTGCATCTCTGTTATATAAATGATATTTAATCTACCAAAAATAATTTCATATTACAAAAATGAGTATCTAAAAATCCTAATGGAATTTATAGAAAACAATTTATTAAATAAGAGATAAAAGATAAAGATATTATTTTTGGCCATCTGCTATAGAGTCTAGAATATTGTAGAGAAAATAAACAAAAAATACAAGAATATTAAA
The DNA here is from genome assembly GCA_013400975.1 of Atrichornis clamosus. Lineage (NCBI taxonomy): Eukaryota > Metazoa > Chordata > Aves > Passeriformes > Menuridae > Atrichornis > Atrichornis clamosus. The sequence goes on from WBMZ01009000.1 coordinate 100,815, forward strand.
AAGCCCATGCTGGATTATTCTTACCCACTCTGCAAGCTGTTTTCATCTGCATATCAATTGCAAAGGAGTCATCACATCAAAAAATGAGAACTAAATTCTGAAGTTAGAACTCATCAACTCAAACTTCAACGATTTTTTTGACAGGCAAAATTTCTAAACACCACCTTCTATTCCATTCCCTTTCTTGAGATAGCTACCGTTTTTTTGTCTCATCTTGATTGCTACTAATGTGTCACTGAGGTGTAACTAGCTTGTTTGCAGCTAATAATTCCCACCAAATAACAGTCTTACTTCTAATTTCTACTGGAAAAAATATCAGATATAGCAGCCTGTGATAAGGCTCTTCCTATGCCTTCTGTGTGCAGCATTGAGCAGATTGCTTTTATGCTGCATTAGAGACATTTATAAGTGAAGAAAAAATCATGTGTTTCCACATATTTCTGAATAACGATTTCTGTATAAATGGAATATCACAGAACAGTTCCCATTTCATAAAGCAATTCATTGTGTTCCTTTTCAGATCTTCTATTTGATTACATTTTCTGATAGTTCACCTCTGAAATTATGTTTAAATATACACCTTCTCCACAATCATCAATCAGCTTTAGAAAAGAACAGATCTGTGTATAATTTGTTTTTAACAATTTTTTACTTACCTGCAATGAACAGAAATTGGTCCATCCTGACCAAATTGCTCTTTTGTTTTATGCACTTGGCCTATGAAGTCAATAAATCCTTCTCCAGACTTTGGCACTCCTTGTTCTGGCCAGTCGGTGAACTGGAACTGCCGCACTGTTCGGGACTGGCCATCCTTTAGCAAAAGACACGAATAATGTGTCACAGAAGCACGTTACAGTGGCTTGAAGTCAGTCAGCCAACAATCATAAAGACAATCACAAAGTAAGGATGTTGAGAGGAGCTGGGGAATGGCTAAGATCACATTTATGAAAACTCAACTGCAGTACTGGCTGAAGCTTTTGTAGATATTGGCCTGAAAGTATAGTTTCATTAACAACATTGCATTAATTCCCTTCCACACTGCATAGGAGAGTTGTGTGTCATTCTGCATGTGTAAAATTGTATCCGAGGCTAAAGTCATAACAACTCCACCAAGTTCTATGTCTCTTTTGGTAGATTATGTTTTGAATCCTGTGGTCTGCAAATTATTTTATATACAGATCAGATAGAATAAGGTCATCTAATCTGACTTTCCATTTCTAAGATGTGCTCATCTACTGCATGGCAGGAATATCTTTACTGATAAGACTTGTTTATTCATTGCCCTCCTTGCAGATTATACCTGTAATAGTAGGATGCTTTCTATGAAGTGAACAATTTTCCTGGAAGAAGATGGGTCAAGACAAGCCAGTTGTTTAATAAACCACAAATTTCCCTTCAATAATGGTTCATTTAATTTACTAACAGCTTGGAGTTAGTTAAAATTGAGAGGAAGGGCTTCTTTTCTCAAAACAAGCCACCTGAATCTCTTCAATCCCTGTGGTTAGGAATACTAAAAGCATTGTTTAAAAGTGCAGAATACTTCAGCATAGCTAATTTTATAATGAAGCACTGGAATTATTACATGCCAGTTTCAGCTGTATGCCTATTAAATGTGTAAAGGTCAGGACACAGAAAAAAATACAATACAAATAGATAAAGCAAATACCTTCTGCATTTTCAAACAGTTATTTGATGATTTTGACACTGTCAATCTGCACAGCTGTAATGTTTAAAATCAAGGCAATATGAATTTCTGATATTAACTGATGCCTGTAGACATCATGTTTTCTAGGTACCTACCCTCCCATGTCTTCAAAATGGTCTTTTATTAAGTGTGGCTCATAAAAAATTGCAATTATTACTGGAGATTCCCCTCAAAAAGCAGCAAATTATGCTGGAGGCAAGAACAATCTTTCTCTCTTTTTCCTTCTACCACAAGCTCTCAGCTGCTATAGACCTTTGAAATGAAATAGAAGTGACTTAAAAAGTAACCAAAGGAAAACCCAATACTTTGCTTTTATCTTTCCTTTGGTTCTGCCAGGGTTTGCCTCCCATATCTCAGATGAGTAAGGAAAACAGAAAAAGTATGTGTGTGCATGTGCCAGCCACTACTCCATGAGAGGACACACATACTGTCTACTTCCACTAGAGCACTGTGACAAATTAGTAGTCTGTATCTGTGAAATGTTTTTTGCCACTTAGACAAATATGAAATGTTTGAAAATATTCACCCAATTTTATTTCTTATGGGTATCAACACAAAGAACTAAATATTTCCTTCCAAAATGGCCTTTTGTTAATACAAACATCACTGATAATGGTCTCTATAATGTCATTTTCCCCCAAGAAGACATAATGAAATTGCATCCTTCAGATAGTCTTAGGCACATGACATTAATCCATCAAGAAGAATTAAGTATAGGTTGATTTCCTTCAAAATAACCTTTGATTCTTCTAAAGTAAAGAAAGGGAACCTGAAATCTGACTTGCAACATGTTGGTTAAAGAGATGGAAATTCTTCAGCAATTTCTGACCCTTGTAGGACTTACCCTAAAATAACAGTAACTTTTTCCAGGTAGAAAAAGTAAGAAAGACAACACTTTAAATTTAGTCTGTCATTGGAAAGACCACACATTTCTAAATTCTAAATAGATCTAACGGTAAATACTTGTTTTTCAGGTGTGTCTCTATCAACCGTATTGGTATGTTTCATGATTTCAGTAACTCACTATTCCAATGCAAGTCTGTGAAATTACAATAACCTCTGTTATTTAATGTTATTTAATGAGCAGGGAAGTAAAGTTACTTAGTCTATGTTAGACTAGCATTAAAGCATAATGGGAACTGATCTGCAATTTCTTACAGTTCCCTCTGCTACTGACATTATAAACAGTCCTGTTTTCTTTTAATGAGATTCTTGCCAACAGCAGTACAAATACAAATGCCAAATTTTATTAAAATCTTTACTTTCAAATAGTGTGACAGTTTGCCCAGTTAGTTATCAAAATAAGTACTTTCAGATACCTATGTGGCACAGAGGGCTTTTAATGTAACATCCTATTAATTGGCTGACCATTTGGACTTCTTCTTACCCCTCACAGGGGATATTCAATCCTTCTGCTTAGGCTGTAGAATTTATAATACTCTCTTACAGCCATCACTAATAGCTTAGCCTTAAATGAAACTGGCCCAACATATTGACCTCTGGAGTTTACAGAGAAAGTGAGTACAAAGCAGTCAGAAGCAGAGGATTGAAACAGTTGCAGAGGTCAATTTCACCATACAACAATTCACAGTTCAGTTTCAGAAATAACAGAGTTCCACACCAGACACTTGCTGCTGCCATCTACAAAGGTACTGTGCCTCATTTTTTGTCCCTGTAGAGTAATTGGTCATCTTGGCTCTGCCAGATGGTACTGTAACAGTATGGATGGATTTGGAGATGAGAGGGAGAGAGGATGGTTACAAGCACTCCAGCATTTACTCTCCTTTGAATACAACAATTTAGTCAGATGATCTCAATTACTCGAAGTGACAGCCACAAAAGCCTAACTACAGGAAAACTATAATGTATATTTTGGTGAGTATTTCCTACCTCTTTCAGTAAATTTGCAAGGAGTTACAGTTTTCCAGCATAACTAGAACATTTAAGATGATGCTGTCAGCTCACTGATGAGTTCAACAAAATTTGGACCATCAAGAAAAAGAGATTTTTAAAATTTGAGAAGAAACAATATGGATGGTAAAATGTCACAACAGGACTGTCAATGTGCCTATATGCTTGATGCTTTTAGAAAGAGGTACTTTAATACCACGTCAAATAAAATTTGTTCTAGCAAATTAATTATTTGTCCCTTTCAGACTTTTTACCGGTTTGATAGCCATAGGTAAGCAGACTTTCTTGAACATCCTACTTCAATAAAAACTCTTGAAAGAACTTTTAAAAAATATAAATGGTTTGCAGACACTTCAATTACATCTGTGGCTTTTTGTTATAACTTATTTTGTGATCAAAGCTTGGTGAACTATGTCACATAATACCTCTTTCAGCTTGAGACAGAACAGATTTTTAATAGACAATCAATGAAAACTATCAGCATATTAGCAGTTAAATTGGCTTTGACTATTTCTGCTTACAAGTGTGTTTAAAGGCTGATGCTAGGAGCCTGTTCTCCGCTTTTGTGAAGAACAAGTAGGTTAGAGAAGCTGAGTCATATGATCCCTACTAGATTTCAAATAGAATGAAAATCAGATCCAGTGTATCTACAGTTTCGTTACAAAAAGACTACACCTAAATCTCATTTGCAAATATAAAGGTTCCTATGCTGACTTGGTTAGTAACAATACTATCCAATTTTACTTGAAGTTTACATTAAAAGCAGTGGTCTAGCTAACTACGAGGAAGTCTAATATTTGGGATGCTGACCTGAGTAGCCACTCACGTTATTCCTGGACAGTACACCCTCCTATTTTGCTTGAACAAATATTATTCCACAGTGCCTACAGAAATGGAGGCTGACAGTATGTTTTTTTGACATGCAGGCTGAGGTGCTAGAAATAAAAGTCTGAGAAGTGCCAAATATATATTAAAAGTTTATGTATGTTTAATCTTATATGAGTGCTCAGTTTTGGACTCAGGAATTCAGATAAGATATGCAGTATGAAAACGAGGATGCTAAGGTCACAGCTGCATGTATCTCTGCAGTTATACCAGAGAGCTGAAAATATGCTATATGAAAAATCAAATTATAATGTGCAAAGCTTGTCCAGCTTTTCTTATGAATGTCATTTTCTCTGCAGTTTTAAAATCTCAATGTATTAACCTTCATACTCACTCAACCTCAAGGGTGGTGCAAAACAACATATTTAGTGCTGCAAGTGGCAAAAATTGTACCCAAAAATGATCAAGGGGAAAATGAGGAAACAACCGAAAATGGTCCTCAAATCATCTAATGTATGTTGGCACAAATCGTTCAGAACTTTACAAAATTGTGCTGCCCAGATGCTAGATCTGAATGAAGTCAATTGTTCCTACAGAAAGATCACATTCATTTAAAAATAATTTCATCTGCTTTTTTATTATTACTTGTGGAAAGTACACCTCCAGGTTTTTCTTAATAATAATAAAAATTTAAAAAAAAAGGGGAGGGAGAAAAAGAAAGATGGAATTTTCTTTTAAACTTATGGAAACAAGTGTAACGCTATGTTGACTTACCCTTGCATCTGTAACCTTGAATTCCCTCAGAATGTACTGTGGCATGTTGTACTCGGCCATTGGATCTACCACAAAATACTGATACCTGGCTGAGCGCTCAGCAGGCCAATACTGGTGGCATTTTTCCTACAAAATAACAAAGTAGAATACGTTTCCTATTACTTGAGAGCACTACCATCAACTGGTATAAGTTCTTTTTTACTCAGCTAAGTATAATTTTCATGGAAAGTGCCATTAGTGACAGGAACATGAGCTTCTTGTGTTGGTGTGAACATTAAATTCATAGAGTAAAAAATAATCTCTAATACTGCACTGCAAAGGGGCTCTCTCTGGTCACTGTGTATCTGAACTTGCTTATACTTCTGCTCAGTTTTATTATCTATCAGTGACAAAAGCTATCCCTAGCCTAATTTTCAACTTAGACTTTTTATTTCAATTTAAATCCCGACGCCACCTTCAGTTTTCTTTCCTTTTTTCCTGTTGAAGCAAGTCCCCCCAGTATCAGTCAAGACTCTATCTCTGCATCCACTAGCCATGTCCTGAATAATCTCTATTCTCTCAGATACACAGTCTAACTCTTATTTCACATATCACCTGCCACCTTTATCTTGATGTAATCCTGTCCAGATAGCAGACTGTTTCATTTTATCCAGTAGACAAAGGACCAATGGAATGAGTTTAGAACTGTAAACTGGGTGCTGAAACTTTGACGTGCAGCACAGAATACACAGAAGACATTCAAGATCTCAAAAATACCACACTTTCTCTCAGCATTTTTACAAGGAGATGATGTGAAAGTGATGTTTCCAAACAAGAGATTTTTTTTTTTTCAATAGACAGCAATGCTCTCTCTGGATACTTTGGAATATCAGCAAGCAAACCCACTTGCTGAATCTCAACATGTCCCACAACAAAATGCCTATTGTTGTCTATTGCAACATATCAACAGATTGGAGAACTTTATACCTAGTGACCAGGAAGGTCACTGATATTTCAACAGGAGAAGGAACCTGAATTTTCATCTTTAGATATTCCCAACCATGAAATACTTCAAAAGAAAGAACCACGGCAAGCAACATTTTAGTGAAGGACTATTAGAGCAGTACTTACTCTGCCCATTTCTCGTAGCTTAGTGAGCATGACCACAATTGTAGAATTATGCTCCCAGAGCATTCTCCAAAAGTCTTCAGTTGTTTCTGCTAAAGGACCCTGTGTAGCTATGTAAGCCTTTTGTTGTCTATGTAAAAAAAAGTAAATGAAGAATAATATTTTAATCAAAAAAGTGAATTGATACTCTTGTTCTCTGTTTATATGTAAACATTATCTAGAGAAAAAATGTATATACTATTAATAATGAGCACATTAAAACCTTATTATAATTGTTTAATCAAATTATGGCTTTTTATTTTTAGAACTTTGAGAGGAAAATTACTCTGCTAATAGTATGATGTATGACTTTATCATTATTATTTAAATTTTAATGCAACTCTAATTGCTCAATTTTGTGTGCTATAAAAAGCACTTAAGAAACACTTAGTTGTGCTGGTTCATTTTATAGAAATAACTGTCTAGCAATCTATTAAGTTTAGGAATTATAGCATCAAGAGTTTCTTTATTAACTTCTCTTCAACAGTCTGCTGCCTTCAGCAAAAGTAAGGCAAGAAGAAAATTTGGGAATGCAGTGTACATTTCCAGGCCTTAATATCCTACTAGTGAAAGCTAGTACCAAGCTGTTAAAGGCTTCTGAGTCAACAGCTTTATAAGATTATGACCAGTTTGTGCTGTACTTGCTTTTTTCAAGCAACAGATACACCTTTGTGGGTGATAGTGGAGATGAAGGTTGTTACCAACTAGGAGTTGAGGCTCAGAAAATTATCTCTGTGGATATGGATACTCAGGCACACCTAAAGTGACTTAGGCAAACTATACTACTTCTCCTTCATGACTTTTTCTACCAGCTGCTTAAGTCAGCTGAGGTCATATTGCTCCATGTTGTAATGAAGATGCTGGTGGGCTGCACAACTGTTTACATATAAAAGGCTTTTGGTGGCTAGGTCAAGTCTTAGTCAATGTTCCAAGACCACAGGTTACAACCTTGACACGGAGAGTATATCTCCTGTATGTTATTTCCATATTTCCATTAAGCAGAGTAACTGTGAAGAAATAGGGGTCCAAATTATGAATGTGCTTAAAATCTTATTAACTTATAGCATTTAAAGCACACTGATAATTCTCACTGGCTTACAGACAGGTAAAAATATAATGTTTAAGATTCCATGCCATTTACAGCATTTTTCTATATTATATGGTAGAAAAATCTAAACCCTTTATTAAAATTTTTTAAAAACACCTAATCAAACATGGTATGCACAGATAATAACAAATACTAGATTTCAACAGTAAGTTTTGTTACTTTCAATATAATTGCATAAACAATTTTGTAAACTTTTAAAACCGTCCAGATGAGTACACATCACTGTTAGTACCTGTATCCATCAATGAAACTGGCATTAATATAATCAGAGCCTTCTACTCCTCGGATAGGCTGCAAGCATACCCTTGTGGACTCATATGGCATAATATTGACAAGGCGATTTTTGAATTTATTACAGGGAAGATTGGCACTGATGAATCTTGAAGTGTGAGCCTTAGAGCTAGCAAGACGCTGTTGAAAACAAAAAGAATTAAAGCCAGGTATAACAAAAACAAATGACACTGTCAGGTTTTATAATCTCTGCTCAGTATCCATTAATGAATAATTTCAATTTCAGATGCTTACTTTTCCATATTCTATTCCATTACCCAAATATTCGTCAACCTTCTTTTAACACCTTATACAATGTCTGCTCCATTAATGCATTTGGACAAATTCCAATATTAAACCACTACACAAACACATATTTCAAGATATAATAAAAATGATAAAGGAACACCAGGGTTAAATAACCCTCACTGAATGGTTCTTGACCAGACACCCATTGAGAATAGAACTGTACTTTTTAGAAAGAACCATCTTCCTAATTTAAAATTTTAGTCTGCTGATGTCTTTTATCTTTTGATATCTGGAAATAACTAGTGGACAACAGAGCAGCTTTAGTGTTACACAATTTAGTTTCCGTTACCCAAACATAAAATCCCAGTACCTTAAATTCCAGTTCCATTCCTGTGACATTCTCGCCTGTTTCTATCTGTGTCAGCTTCTGGATATATGCATATAGGTTTCTGGCTGGCACTTCGGTATTTCCACATGTCACTGCTTCCAGCAGTGCATCATGGATAAAGATGTATTGGTCCTCAGTTTGAACCATGTAATTCCTCTGTGCTCTCATTAGAGTTACGTGGCCATAAATATCTACAGTCTTTTCATGCTTTATTCTCTCTAACATGGCATCTATCACAATGAAACAGCCAGTCCTGCCGACTCCAGCACTAAAAGAAATGAACATGGGAGAGAAAACATGGACTATTTCATTCACTGTGCTTACTTTTAAGTTATTCAAGTTTTAAAGTTTTGTAACTGATTTGAACAGCACATTTTTCCTGAATATGAAAATGAGCTTTTATCAGAGGTTGGTGCCCTGAAGTAAGGAAACTCTTTAAACAACCATTTCAAGCAATTGAGAACACAGAATGCTCTTATATGAGATCTTTGCATCTTGCAGTTTCAGGCTTGACTATAATTGAAATAAATCACCTTGCAACATGTTCTCAAAACATATGTTCTTAGAAATGGAAATTACTGGAGATGATGAATCCTCTCAGAACTCAACCTTTATTTGTAGCACGATTTCTAAGTCATTAAACATGCTGTTGTTGCTATTCTGTTTACAAAGGTAAATTCATTGGCAAACAATAATACAGAAAATGTCTTACATATTTATATAATGCTTTGGAAGTATATTTTCCACCCCTCTCCCAAGTCTGCTGATGGAGCTTCTATTAACAGAGTTTATTCTGTTCTCTGCTCTTTCACTTAGCTAGGACATACTGTTAGTCTTCGCAATGCAGACCCATGACTAGGTATCTGTGCTAACTGTAGGCTGGGGAGATTCAACTGTATTAAATTAAATCAGACCCACTTTTTGTAGCCATGTGTATGATTGAACTTTATGAAATTCTGTTTCACCTATTTGCATACAAGTACCTATACAAAGCATAAGTGTAAAATGGGTTTTGTACAACAACCCAGGATTACATCATGCCTGTAACAATGATTCATTGTTTCTGGCCTTCTAAATGCTTAACTGTTTTCAGTTAGTGACACGAAACGAGGTATGTAGTATAGTAAGCAACAGTTTAGAAATCCTCAAGACACTGAGATTAGCTAAGTTAAGAATATTTAAGAACCCCACAAACTGCAATTTTTTGAACACAAATAGAAAGAAACAAAAATAATGATAATCCAGCTTCTAGAGGACAATTATATAAAAGCCAAAACTTCTCACAGTTCCTATATTTTCTGAGATATTCTCACAGTTCCTATATTTTCTGAGATATTAAATATCTTAAATACATCCTGAAATCTATAAGCAAGGTTAAACATTTATTTCTGGCATGATACATTAAGAATCTTTGCCAGTTACCAGCAAACTGAATTTACTTACAACCAAATGAGAAAGAAGTACAGAACAGAAAAATATTTTGTCTCACAGGAGGCAGGTTTGCTTTCTAAGATGCATATTTACATATTGTTAACTGTGTATTCTTGCCACCAATTACTCCTCCAAGCAAAAGATCCCCTTCAAACAGCTGAGGACTCCTGCTAACAGGCCAAATGCATCAATCTCAACTTTCTCAGATGCCATTCTGACAAGAATTAATAAATATTCGGAGTTTAAGAAAACTTACCAATCAATGATATTCATCAATGGGAGTTACAGAGAAGGGAGAATAAAGAGAAACAAAATGATGGCTATCCTAGCTAAACAGTTTACCTTGTATAATCAAAGCTCTGCATTCTAGGAAATCTTGCTGACATTAACATTGCTAAAAATCACAGAGAAAACCTCAAAAAGCTGTCTCGCTATTGGGGTATTTTTCTTTTTTTTCTTTTTTTTTTTTATTGGATTGTTGGTTGGTTGGGGTTTTTGTTTGCTTGTTTGTTTTTTCTGTTTTTGGTTTTCTTTTTCTTGTTGTAAGGGCAATGAAATCAACAGAAGTAGCGCACATTTGTATGCGATTGGTTTACATCAAGTTTTAAATCATTCCTCCCATGATTACTCTTCACATTCAGTTTTCATCAGCTTAACAAGTGTTGGCCAAGTGAGAAATATGAAGGTTTGACAGCGCAGATTTTCTCAGTAATCTAGAATATAGTTCTTTTTCCTATCATGTATTAATTAATTGCTATTTCAACACCATGTTTATAACTGGATATGCCTTTTTGCAGATCAAACATCAAAAAGTTCACTGGTACTTGTAGACCATAACTGCAAAACCCCAACCCAGTTAAGAGCTTGCACTTTCAACTGGAATGAGTAATTTTCAGTACTTCTTTTCATGTCTTCTATTATCATGTATATATTTACTATTGCCATGAGCACATTCAAACAGGAATAGCTATTAGCATACACTAGCACAGAAGAGAATTGCTAGTCTACAGGTTTGTGCAGAAGTTGTGAAGATCATGACACTGGGTCCATACAAATTATTATGCACCAATTTCATGATAAGGATGGAGGGGCTGACACACTACATTTATGGAGGCATTTTAAGGTGTTCAGTATATTCTAATTCTGGCCCTTATAAATGAGCTCTGTGTCTACCAGACTACTCTTTTCACTTTCTACATAAAAATGGAACCAATACCATGAAGATTTTAACTTAATTCCTCTTTGAAACATGCCCTCCCTGCCCCCAATATCTTCTAATTCCAATCTACAACACCTTATTATATAAAAGGAGAAACTATCCTATCTTTATCCCCTGTTTCTCTTCTACTATCACACAGACTTCTTAATATATATGATACACTGCTGGGAAACCAAACAGTTTGAATCCTCAGCAATAAACCACTGAAATATAAAAAAACCCCCCTATCTACTTCTGCTAACCATGCTAATTCAGCTAATAAGAATAATTTCATGAATTATGCCTAAATTGTTATTGACTTTCTTGCCCTTTTGGTTTGCAACTTCTGGTGTTACTGTCAAACTTAGAATTTAAAAGAAAAATTCTTTCATTTCAGCTAGTGAAACATACTTTTTAATATAAATTATATAATTATATTTGCAAGCTGAAAACGTGAGATATCTATTAAATAGACATGCCTATTAGGAAACTGTTATTGCTTCAAGTATCATCATCTACACCATCATCACATTTGTTTTCAAATTCTAAAAACATGACTGACTCAGTCCCATGAGCTGAAACATGCTTAATGTCCTGTGATGCAATACAGCTACAATAGCTACAATTCAAAGAAAAGAGAAATAAAGAGGCATAAGAGGACATTCTGAATTCAAATCACTGTATGGATGTGTTAAAGGTTGGCTTTTGTGATTAATTTGATGCTGTTTAAATGATGACCCTTTACTGATACTTCAGTGATTTGGCACGGGAAGGCAGTGTAATTACCACTATTCACAGATCATTTAATTGGAAGCAAAGACAGTAAAATATGGACCAAAAATCATGTAGGACATTTTTGACTCATATCAGGGGAAAATTTTATTGAATATTACTGTTTCAGATTGAATGAAGCTTGCATTTATGAACTGAAAGTACATGAAATTGCCTGTGATATGGGAAATATATAAAATGGTCTGGATTTTATTGAGGAACTTTGTATGATTAATTAGATTCCAATCCCACGGAAATTCTGTAGTAGTTCTGGCAAGAGCAACATTTAGATTATTTTCCCACTAGGAAATTAGAACAAAGTAGAAAATCACCCCTCTGTCTAGGAAGCAGCAAAGAAGTCCCTTATGAAACCACTGAACATCCTTTTGAAAAGATATATCTGACTGAAATAACATAAAGACCTTGTGCAAAGAGGTAAATTGAAATTTCATTTTAGAAGAGACACTGGACTGCTTCTAAAATTATATCCTAGCTTATAAAAGACCTTTGAGAATTGATCTGCAGGTGCACAATGACTTTTTTTCTTCTTACTGTGATTATGGTGGGATACCAGCCAAAAGGATGACATACAGCACTTTCTTAGGTGCAATGCTTTATCAAGTGGAAGATTTTAGTGATTGAATTTTCTTCATCACTATGTTGTGCATGGAGGCATCATATTTATCACTGAAGTAATATAAAATGTCTTAAAATGAACATTGAATTTAAAAAATCAGAAAACAGGAGAATAATTCACTACAAGCAGATAAGGCTCAGTCTAGAACTCTCCCTAGTTTTCATAGATAGTGGACAAAAGGGTAGATTGCAGAAGTCAGCCTTAGGTCTTTCTTCCTTTATAGAATTTTAAGATTTTTCCTTTCAGTCTGTACATTCTCAGAATTCTAGTATCCATAAATTCTTCAAATGTAACTGCCCCAGATTTAAGCCTGTATTTTGTAATATGAAATTGCAAAAGCAGAATAACGTTCAGGAAGTAAATTTTTTCTTCTTCTAATCCCAAGTTCAGCTCTGGAGAGACCAAGAACAAGAAGCTGTCTTACGAGACTGTATTTTGAACACAAACAAACAAACTCTCAAATATTAAAACACACAGACTCAAAACTCCCAGAAATTTCTCTAACAAATCCAATATACAGGGAATAATTGTTTCTTAAAATAATTGAAAAGCTGAATTTTCCATGTAGACTAGAAATGTAGCATTAGTAATGTTCAACAAACCAAAAAATTTAAGAGAACCTTCAAATAATGGCATTCCAGTACAGCACTTCAAATCCTCTCACCAGACACAAATTAATACTACATGGAGGAGATGAAAAGAAAATGACTGTTTATCTTTTACTTGCCACAGAAGAAATAGGATAATGAAACAAAACTATGAGAATTTAAAACAAACAGGAACTAATTTTTATAGTACATAATTAAATTGTGAAATTCATTGCTACAGAATACCATGTATGTCAAAAAGAAATTCAGAGCGGAAAGGATCAATTAAGGGTTATTAACCAACAAGTTGCACCCACAACTTCCCCTACAGAAATTCTTTTATTCGACTTTGCTGGAATTTAAATAGGCACTCTGAAAAATAACATTCTAGACGTGTCCTGGAAGAGAAACCAACATGCAGTGTCTAAATTTGGTCTCATGGTTCTACATACTTATAGAAGGCATAAGCATTCCATTTCCCAACTGCAAATCAGATCACCTTAGAACTCTCCTTTGAAAGAACCCTTCAGCCTTCAGGTACCTGACACCTTTAGGAACAATAACATTGAAAAGGCACACCATTATTTTTGATGCTTGCTTCTTCTTTCTTGAAAGGGACCAATTATCATAACTATTCTACCTGCTTCTTTCCTGAAATTGTGCATTGTTGGTCAAAAAAAATCTCTTACTATTCTGCTTGTGAGATGGAATATAGCAGAAATTATAGACAACTGAGAAGTTCATTGACCTTATTTCATATCACTTATTTTTCTTATCACAGTTTCCCTTCAGAATTGATTGTTGATTCTACATAACAATACATGCCATAATCCTGCTTTTCATAGAGGATTTTTATATATACACCTTAGTTAATCACTATATGATCTGATTTCTTCAATTACTCAGACATATAAAGAAAAGAAATTAAAATGAACTGTATTCCTCTGTACTGTTTTATCTCTGCACAAGGATTTACTGTGATTTTTTATTTCAAAATTACTTCAGTTCTCAGGTATTCTCCTTATTTTCCTACTTCGCTAAATACAATCTTATATATGCATTGTACTGCATTCTTTATTTATTATCAGAGAGCAACTATCCTAAATATATCTTCTCTGTGGCATTTGTTGAGTTTCAGTTTATATTTTACATTTTTTGTACTGTACAATGCATTCACAAAGCATTCTTGACATTATGTGTTTCACTAAAGAAAGAGTGATCTAAAATTTACTGAAATAGAGTTTAGAAAAAGGAAGTGGTTTAAGGTTAATTTTAAAAACACATCTTACTGTGATTTGTTACCTTCAATTAAAAACAGATCTATGCATGAACAGCTGAAGCAAATACAGAAAAGGATACTTCTGGATAATTTAGCAGAGGAAGTATACTGCAATGCTATCATCAATAAATAAAAGTGAAGATTACAGCACAGCAGAGAAGTCAATGAACAGAAATTACGAAGCTTGCTGCTAACAACTATTCATTGCTTTTTTTGCAGTTCAACCTGCTTTGCATTCTCAGGCTGGAATGTTTTGAGGAGTTGTTTTGTACTTTTGAATATTTCTTTCTGTGCTTTGATTACATTTTCATGGAGAAGAGCTATTAGCCTATCAGTGTGAATAACAGAAGGTGAACTGATGATATTTGAAAATGAAATAAAGAATGTGGGAAGAAATGTGTTCTGCAGTACCAGATAAATGGAAGACCTTGAAAGTACTTGCTAGCCACTAAGGTGATTCCAAGTTTCAGAGTCCTCTGGACCCTTCCCTCATTCCAGGTGTTTGTACACCTATAGTGGTCAACAATTAACACCAGCTGCTGTCAGGACTTTTTCTGATGGAGGTTTTAGACTGATGGAACTGTTATGAGGTCTGAATTTGTCATTCAGGCACAGTATTTCATCTGGTAAGTACAAAATAAAAAGAAGACATATCACCAGGACTCCCCGGTCCACACTGACTTTTAGTTTTTTCAGTACCAATCACAGTTCAAAGCTCTAAATGAATCTGTCGAAAAATCTTCTTTTTAACCTTTTCTCACTCCTCTGCTCCCTCTTCCCCTACTTAGAAAACTTGGAAATAATCAGTACATTAGTCCTCAAGCTTGAAGCTGGTATGACTTTAGTAGCAGACCTACTGTTTTGGACCTCCATCTCATGTCTCTTTCTTTTCTATCGAGATATATCTAGAGGACACATTCAGAGGATGAGACAAACGTGATGTTGCCACCTCTAGATTTGGTTTAAACTTAAATGGTTGCAATACAGTATTAATGTAGTGAGATGCTACAGAGTACAAGATAGAGATGAAAAAAACCTGAAGCTTCACTGATGAGCTCATATGAAGGCGAGCCCTGTTTTTTTAGACCAAGCAGTGAAAAAAATAAATACCCATTTTAATATCTTTGACAATACTTCACTGACCGCTGAAGACTTGGTTACCGGTACTCATTACAGTGTTTCTTAACCTCTGCAGTCTTTACATCAATATGAATTCTCTGTAACATAGTAGTAAATCAGGTTGTGAAAGGTTGATACCACTAAGCATTTCACATTTCTTAATCACAACTTGTCATTTGGAGGTTAGACACTAATCTCTTCCTTCTTTTTCAGGATTTTGAATTTATGAGCAAAAATTGTGGTCAAGTTATAATGAAAATAATGGGAGTCAGTGTAGAAGTTTCAAGATAGCTGCAAAATGAGCTTGAATAGTATTATGATATTTTCTAAACATTAAAAGTTATTTTTGAAGTTCGGATGAGGATTCACTTCGAACAGCAGTCACTGGCAAAATCTGATAATAAGTGATGAGACCCTGAAGTAAGTCTATAAAAGTATGAAAATGAAGAAAGATTAATATTCAGGGCAGAATACTGATTGGAAAGCCTCCATGAAAAGATAACCGTACTATTTTTAAAGCTGCATTTTACTTCTAGAGACACGGGGAAAGGATTTAAAGAGACTTTCATGCTGATTACTTTAGATAAAAATACAGCCTGTTCGAAGTTAGCCAAACATGCTGGGTAGCCAAGTTGATGCAATGTGTTCCCGTATACTCTGTGTCTCTGGGTATTCCGGAATTTAATGTAGGTACAGCTGGGAAATCTCAGAGATACCTCTTTCCAGAATTCAGCTATTGGGTTATAAAAATATTTTCACATTTCCTGCAGATGGCTGGATTCTTTTCTTCACTCATAATTTTAATTCAGAATTCATTATGGACAGCTGCTGGCTCTGATAGAACCTAATTGCTCTTTTACTAGACTCAGCTGCAAGCAGTCAGATTTCCTTTTCCTTTGTAGAGTATATTATATATAAACATGGGAGGGGAGAAAAATAACCAATTAACTAAATACATATGGATAAAATGACTCACTAAGAGTGCTGATCAAATAATGTATCAAACTACAGCTTAGGTCAAAGGAAATTACAGGCCTTGAAGGACATGATAATATATATATGGAAATAATTATCAGTACCAACATATTTGTAATTTGAGATAACACATGGAAAAGGCATTGCCTTTGTTAAAAAAAACTTACAGAAAATTATTCCGTTTCAATAAAGGGCAGGTTATTTCACCAAGCAAAAAGTCATCAGTCTTCAGCAGACCTGTTCCATTGAAACTATTAAAGAATGGCTGAATTGAAGCCAGGCCTCAGTATGTCCACTGGGCAACTTAGCACGAAAATGTGGCATAATCATGGAACTATTTTTACTGCCTTACCTCTTATTAAAAAACATAACAATAAAAAACCCCTGGGGAACAGTTACTGTTACTCAGGCTACCAAAAAGGGGCATGTCACAAACAAGGGAACAGCAACAGCCAGCAAAAATGCCAAAGGATGTGAGGCTTCCCTTCCACCTCCCTCCACATGACAAGTACCGGAATACATTAGAATATTTTGCTGTTCCAGTTTGCTATGATGGATGAATGTAAGGGAAAGCTGTAGACATGTAAAACATGAAATAGCATTAAATAATACATTTTAAAATCCTTTTATCCAAAGACATTTAGTGAAATAGACACATATTTAAAGTAAGAGTAAATAAATGTCTTCTACTTTAGTGTGTGAAACTACTTAAACAAGGAAGAAGATCAAAGATAACTAATACTGTCTGGCTTTTTTCTTCAAAATTTGTGTACAATCATTAATATAAGCAAGTTTCTCTAGGTAGGTAGAGGAATAAAGGGGAAAATAATTTAAATCCTCATGAAGCGAGGCTAAATTAGTCACTAACTCCTTGCTACTGGGGAGGAAACTTTACTGAAATACTGTTGACATGGGAGTTTTGTACTTTCCCCTGAAATTTCTGACATTTGCCATTGTCAGAGACAGGATACTGGCCTAGATAGACCACTGATTCTATCTAGTAATAGCATTCCCTATGTTCCTTTACAGATTTCTCACTGCTACCAGAAACAAATCTTACCCTTTGCAGTCACAGCAGCTTTTTAGGATTTCAGAAGATAATCCAGCCCTGAGTCACACCAGTGGGGGGTATAATCCCCTGAACCACAGGCTAAGTGCCAACCAAAGATGGCTTTATACACATATAACTGATTTAATCAAAGAGACCACAAGTAGGTATTTTTCATTATTTGAACCTGCATGAGGAAATACTGCTCTTACTTGTCATTTGTAAGTTTTTGAATTTTATCAGTGGTTCCAGCAATACTTTCTGGGTTTTAATGCTTATAAACAATGGAAGCATATGCTGTACATACAGCAGTTGCAGTTCAGGTTTTAGAAAAGGCTTATTTGCTGTGCAGAACTGGTTTCTAACTGAAGACAAAACTTAAAAGTGGATCAGCATCAGGTTGTTTGTGTTTAACATCTCAAGGAGTTGTTAAACATAGATAATACAGCATAGTATTTTCCTACTCTAACAAAAAAAAAACCCCTATAAAGACCAATTTTAAAGGATATCCTCTGCCCTGTCACATAAACTATGGTAATTCTTACTGTGATCATACTTCCAGGTTTTCTAAAGTATCTAAATTTAAGGAAACAAATTAGAGATCTAAGCTAGTAAGACTCAGACTGACGTTATGTTGAAAAGGGGTGAGATGTGAAGGTAACTGGCATCTTTGCAATCAAGATGATTCTAACTAGTAACACTCAAATTTGGGATAGAGAAAAGAAAATCCATCATTACTCATCCATCACGGGCTCTATCAGCATACAGACAGGAATTCTGCTTTTTGTTTGTATAATTACATGAACATATCCCAGCAATTAAGTGAGTGCTGTTGCATGTTCAGCATAAAATAGCCAAGGTCTTCAACTGTAAGGCTTCTGGAATCTAAATTTTCACAACCTGGAAAGTTTTTATGGTGAGAATATCAAGGCAAATCTTAACTCCTTTCCATTTGTGACATCTGTGATATCTCCCGTCCATGTGTGTACACAATTATCAAGGAGCATCTTGCTATACTGATATCTTCCATCTAGCCTTTATCAACTTTTGGTCTAGACTCATTCTCTTTTTCCAGTAGATTCTACAATTCCAACAACTGATCAAAGACAGAAAAACCATTCAAAAATTTCTAAATCAAGTGAATCCAGTTCCACTTCCTTAAACATAGTTCAAACTTCCAAGATATCAAACCTTGCAAGCCTTGGTACCTTATCCCCTGTAATACACATGTTGAAATGAAATAACTTCTAAGAATAAAGGTATGTGTAGAAATGAAATTACTCCCAGTCAGTTACTGTGACTGCATGGGTCTGAGTAGCTGAGACTATTAATACATATAAAATACAAAGAAAAACATGGGCATTACTCAGTTATATTTTTATATTAAGTGGAACTAAATATCCTAAGTAGGATCACCAACCAAAATTTTTTTCAATATGAGAGCCTAACAACAGTCTTATCCCTCTCTGCTTTTTATTACTGAACAATGACTATGAGAAAAAAAATATTAATGAGATATACAGTGATCCACAGCTAACAGCTGGAGAGGAAATAGTGTTACAGTGCTTTGCTGCAGGGATGATACCCAGCACAGTTTAATATACAGTTGCGACTCAGTAACTTCTGGATAAAGACGTAAAGCAGAGAAAATTTAGAATATTTGTGATATTAAAATACTTGTCATACTAAAATGTTTTTACTATCTTTTCCTCTCTAGAGCTTTCAGCTGTCCAAGGATGTTAGGAAGGGTCCTGGGTTGTTCTCAGGCAAGGGAAGGGAAAGGATGAGGAAGATTCTAGTATTCTTCAATCTTATTTCTGAGATTTCTGAATATGTACGGGGGAGATTTTTCCCCCCACCGTGAAAAAGGATAGGCAGTCATCTGCAAGCTACTCACTGCAAGGATTAAAAATTAAGCACTTGTGAGGCCTATGGCAAAAGCAGTAGTTCAAACGACACAGAAGTGAAATAAAACAATCCACTAGAAAATAATTGCCTTTGATAAGTCTATTTTTTTTCTTAAATGTTCTATTTTTTATTCACAAACACTGAACAAAAATTAGGTAAGTATTCTACTTTGGGAAATAGAGTATCATATGGTGTTTTGTTATTTTTTGAAAATTATCTTGTTTTTCACTGTGCTAACTGGTTATGTTAGTATAGTCAGACACAGGTTTACTTAAAACAGTCACATTCCTCCAAATATCCAAGTTCTTCTGTTTGCAATAGCAGCATTAACAGTACCTGCCAAAGCTTGACAAAGTATCTTGCAGATATGCCCCTTGGTGCTGGTATTAAAAAGAAAGATTCAAACATATGGGATTGCTCTAACATGTTAAGCTTTTAGATAGTGTTACTGAACGAAGTACTAAAGTTTCTGTGACGTTTTGAAAACATGGTGGCATAAAACTCCAAACACCCTCCAGTGCTGGTTTATTGTGATCTGATTAGCACCTGTTTGCCTGCACTAATCCAACTTCAAACAAAAACATGTGCTTTCCCTGCTATCATTAGACCACACATTAGAGTCTCACCAACGCAGAATCCTAGGGTTTAAGCCCATATTTTTTCATTAAACAAACAATTTTTTCTGGATCAGCTCTGCAAATTAGGGCAAGTAATATAGAGATACCAGTGGGATTGTGGTATTACTCAACTTCTGTGCGAAGGAACTGCAAGGGTAGTCTTAAAATGTAACAGTCTGTAAACGAAAAAAGCATCTATGTGCATCAAGTATTTCAACCACCATAGAAAAATCTTCAGACAAGTTACTCCAAATAAGCCAGGTCAAGATTTGAACACATTGTGTAAAGTACCTACAAATGGGATGGGATTGCTAAATTTCATTTGTGGGTTGTTTGGGTTTTTTCTTTTTGCATCCAGCTTTAACTTATCTGCTTTACTCTACCAAGTCTCACACTGAAAATAAGAATCACGGAACATTTAACTTTACCTTGACTGAGTCTCTAATGAACTATCTTTCCTGGTAGATACAGACAGAAAACTTTTTTTCTGGGAGAAGAGTACAGTGGTATTATTCATTTATGTTACTACACCTACACCTTTTAATGGAGGTAGTCCTTCAAAAACATCTGATTACATAAATTAAAAAAATCTTTGTTTAGTTTAGGCCTTCAGGTTTCCCTTGGTGCTCCCTAGTTTTTTCAGCAAGGATCTATGTTTTTTCCCCTCAAAAATAACACAGCTTTAAATATATTTCAGCTACCTTTCCCACTTAAAAACCTGACAACTTTTCTGTACAAGTGTGTTGTTTTTTGCTGGGGTAGAATTTATTTTCTTCATGGTATTCTTGCTTCCTGATTCAGTGTGTGCTGCAGCTCAAGGAAGCTGGAGGTGCATGGGGCATGGAAGGTTGGGAAGAGATACAGCCAGGATGGGTGACCCAAACTGATGAAAGGGATATTCTAGACCATATGACATCATACTCAGTGTGTAAAGTGGGGTGAAGAAGAAGGCAGGCGGAGACATTTGGAGTGGCAACATTTGTCTTTCCAAGTAACCATTATGTGTGATGGGGCCCTGCTCTCCTAGGGATGGCTGAAGACCTGCCTGCTCATGGGAAACAGTGAATAAATGAATGAAATCCTTGTTTTGCTTTGCTTGCCTGTATGGCTTTTGCTTTCCCTATTAAAGTGTCTTTACCTCAACTTGTGAGTTCTCTAGCTTTTACCCTTCTGATTCTCTCCCCGATCCTGTTAGTGGGAGAGTGAACAAGAAGCTGCAGGAGCTTGGCTGCTGGCTGGGATTTAACCACAGCAGCAAGTAAGACCTTTTACTCGTAGAATGTACTGATGGAATTCTCAGCATGTTTTAGACTTCTATATTAGATTCAAATTCAAAACTACACAGGCAACCAAATTGTTATCAAAAGTAGATGTCTAAATGACATGCAAAGATGCCTGTTGCATGTACGTTAGTAATAAAAAATTGCCAATGTTTTTGGAAATTTTGATCATATAATTCTGTATTTGAACTTCTTATCATTACGCAAAATTTATTATAAAGACTTCCATTTGTATATGTTTGACATGCATTTATCAGAACTTGTCTTATCAAGTTTAGTAATGTAGAATAGTAATACAGGCATCCTCAGTTAATTTCACTAGTTAGAACTATGCTTTCTTTTTTTGGTCACTGTTATGTGAATAGTGCGCATTCAAGTATTTACAGGGTGAGTTCTTCAGTTGTCAGGTGTTTTCAGCTCAGACTTTTCCCCACTAAGCACATTGTAAGTTATTAAAATAAATTCTTCACACACTCAACAAACATTTCATAGGAACAGGATATTAACCTAACTTACCAACAATGTGGCTTTAATACAAACTGGTCTGGGGTCACACTCATGAACCATGTCTCCAACTACTTTGATTCTCTATAGGACATATAGTTGTATCCCAAAACCATGAGGCAAACTAGAATAACCTTTTAATCCCTTAACATGAAACGGACTGAAAGACAACTGCTTGTCAGTATTAATAAAGATGTGCAGAATGCAGTAAGAAAAAGCTTGGGCTAAACCTTCCACTTGCAATACCTACTTATAAACACAGAAAAAATAGGGGGTTACTCTGTAAGGATCAAAATACAGATAGGTGGCTCTTGTATTTATTCCTCACCCAGGCAGGGTGAGGAATAAATTCTCCCTATACTTAGTTGCCTGATAGCTTCGTTTTTCAGTTCCTATGGTTTAAAAGTTTGCAGAAAAAGGTTTCCAAAGATTCTTCAAACCTACTCTTTCTTTTCACCAAACACATTTTGAAAGGCAACTCCCATTGTGTTTATACTCTTATAACATGTGATTATTACAATTTCCTGAGCTCTGGGAGTTTGTTAGGTACCGAAAGAAACATAAAAGAAGGTATTAGTGATGTCTCAGATGGCTTACATTTGCCACTGTGAATCCCGTATTCCTTCTAAAAACTAAACCCAGATTACTCCTTCAATGAGGTATCTTGGAAAAGACTGCCTACCACAGGCAAAGGATACAAGATATGACTCTGTATTGTATTGTTTGGCTCTAGTCAGGAAAGTCTTAGATACTTTTTAAATCTGGATAACGAAATGGGGAAATTTAATGAAAAGGGATTTAGGTAGTCCTGAAAACAAAATGGGAGATAGTGACAGAAAAGACACAGAACATGGACAAAAAGAATATTTAAAAAGGCTGCAAAGGCAGACTAGTGGACAGCAAAGGAAGAAATGAAAAGCAAGAAGTTTGTAAAGAACAGAAGAATATCTCAGGGGAAAATGGTGACTAGTAGAGGGCAGTAAAAGGCAATGCATGGTAGGTCAATGGTACCATTAGAACAACAGTTGTACCTCAGAGAAAGTACTAACAAAGGTAGGAACATATTTCATATTGAAAAGGTTCAGCAATATGATATAAACAGTGAAATGAGTTTGAGAAAACAATGGAATTGAAGGACACAAATAGAATATAATTAGAGGGGTCTATAGAATAAAGATCAATCCAGACTTGGAGAGAAAAATTTGATAAAAATGTGAAATCATTCATAATAAGAAGCAAAGGAAAGATTGGAATGGAGAAATTTATGAAGCAAGCAACAGAGAAGAGGCAAGAAGAAAAGGAAAGCAGATTCTAAGAAAAAAACAGGCAATGTGCAAAGCTGGCTTACTTTTCTGTTTTAAATTTTTTTTTTTATGAGCTTGAAATGAAATGTTTATGCATATTCACTACTTTAATTGCAAATCAAATGAGAAGAATTTTCATATTGCTGTATGAAGACATATCCTTTAGCCTAAAAATATTGTGGTGATGCTCTATTGTTGTTCCCCTTTTGATTTTTTAAACCAGTTTAATAACCACAGAATCACAGAACTTCCTGAGTTGGAAGGGACCCACAAGGATTATTGAAGTCTGAGTGCTGGTCCTGCACAGGACTGCCCCAAGAAAATAATGTTGAATCCAAAATGATATGGCAACATAAATATCCAAATATAGTGTTGCTACAGTATGCCTGAAAAATGACACTCATATTAACATTACTACTGTGAGAAATACTTTTAGTAACTTCTTGCTAGTCTATCAGTTAGATAGTCAGCACATTATATTGATTACTTAATTAGCACATTCAAAAGCTTTGGACTGTCCAGATCACTTGAGGCTTAGTGTCCAGCCACATAAATTTTTTAATAAGAGACATAAATTTTTAAATTTGTCAGAAATCTGGTTTTATTAATTCTGCTCACAGACAAATTGTCAGGAGTAGAATTTTAAAACTTTGCTAGAATAAGAGGATATGGAAAAGTCTGTTTTCTAGATGTTAGGTTGTATGAAGTGGCTGAAATCTTAATGAGTTGAATAACTATACATAAGGCAAAAAGCTTAAGTATAGCAGATTATGCTTATTGTAGAGCATCAATAAATAAATTAATAGGAATTTGGGAAAAAAAGTTCCTCAATAGGCATAAAATCATACTACCTAATATGGTCACCACTTTCAATGAAATCTGCATGCATAACTAATAACAAAGAGAAAGTAATAGCCTTGTACTTCCTCAGTAACACTAAGTGATAATAGGGAATGCATTATATTTCATCTTTTCCAATGACTAGATAATATCCAATTCCAATATCCAATAAGATATGATTTAACTTGCCCATTTTTGCTCTAAGAGAATTTAGGCTATTATGTTAACTTAAGAACTTTCCCAGAGTGGGAAGATTAATTTCTTCTATTAAGTTTGGTTTTGATTTAGAGTATAGCATCTTCACTGCTGAGCATCTTTGGAGGTATGATATATATGGATCAAACTTGTGAAGTTGTATCTGAGGAAATCTACAAGGCTACATAACAATCAAAACGTTTTAAGATCCTGCAAATGCAGGTACAAAAAGATTTGGTTTCCTTCAGGAAATACTCAGCAAACTTCATAAATACATTTGTATTATTATTTATATTTTATTACCTTTTTTTACATTTATTATATTTATATTACATTTTAAATCCTGGTGTTTCAATAAACATTAAAAATGTGTGTTCCACGTTCTCTGATATTTTCTAAACAGTCTGTGCCTTTCAGCATTGAAGACCTGCTTATTTTGTTCTCCTGTTGACTTTATTTTCCTGTTTGTTTACAGGAGCCTCTCTCAATCACTTTCAAATGGTTCAAATTACCAGATTCCATGGCTGGCTTATTAACATGTTAAGAAGTCAGAAAGAGACGTGGTGGTATGCTGTAATCCTTGTAATTACTATTCCTCATGTTTTGGATGACTAAAGCAAGACTGGTTATGAAATATGCTAAGCATTTGTAACTTCAGTTAATAGCGTGTAGTAGGTCTCAGCCTTACTGACTGAAGAGATCCCAAAATGAAGTTCACAAAAATCAGTGATCTCAGAAACTTGCTTTGAAAGGGCCTACATAGTAAGTAGTAAGTTATGCAAGGTATGACAGCATAGCCCTGGAAAGAGAGGAGTCCATCACAGAGTTTACTTCTGTCAGAATCTGTACATATGTTATGATAATATCCTTATCAACATGATTTTAAGGCTTTCTGAAAGATCTATTCAGTGATTTCCAAAGAATCCATATCTTTTTCTCTTCATTTTCCTTAGTCCCAGAACATCACGAGCAGCTGACATTTTCCTCTTGAGAGTTTATTAACTCATACCTTATGATGCCTGAAGAGGTTTGCTACTCTGCAAAAAAGCATGGAGCACTGATTTCCCTGGAACTGAGTTCAGCTTGTTTCCCAGGTACATCCTTTGCATTTTCAGATCCTCAAAGTCCTAAAACTAGGACTTAACCTTGAACACAGATTTAAGTTACTACCTATTTTCAGTGGAAGTTTCCATTTATCTATCTTAATCTCATGTCCATTTCTTCCTCACACAATGTAAGTAATAATTTCAAAAAATGTTTCATTGCTCAAAACTCACTTTCTTCAATACTCAGGCTCTTAAGAGAACATTCTTCTCTTTCTTTTTCACGTCACATTGTGAATGCCACAGATATATTTGTATTCTTCCTACAGACATTCTCCCTGGAGATCTTTAGAGGTTCTAAAATTAAGTCAATTGTGCATAGACCAAATAAAAGAATTCTAGCCTACCCAAGTTGGCAGTGCCACACTCAGGTCCTCAATTTGCAATGCAACTATCTTTTTCTCCGATAAACTCAGAAGTTTTCTCTGATAAACTCTCTTTGAAAGAAATTTATATTTTTATCTGCCACAAAACAGAAAGCAGTATTCTTGACAAAAGATGCTTTTAAAAAATCTTCTGGGCTTACCTGCAATGTACAACCATAGGTCCAGCATCAGATGGGTTGCAAGTCTTGACTCGTCGCAGGAAAGCTAAGAATGGTGTTGGGTGTTCTGGGACACCATGGTCAGGCCAGGCAGTGAACTGGAATTGCCTCACTTCCCTTTTCTCACTTGAGCCATTCTATGAAATTTAAAATTTTCATTACAAAACTGGTACTTGAGATGATATTGGCACTTTTTATGAAACAACTGCAGAAGCATATATACCAGTGAAAATTATTTAAATAATATTTGAGGCCAGAGAGAAACAACTCAGGCAATGGAGGAAAATCCAAATTACAGATTCAAACAATGGAAGAGTTTTAACTATACTGCACAGTTGTGCATCACGAGTGTCAGAGCTTTAACTAGTATTCAGGTAAATGGTTTTTCATGGTGAGAGCTCTGTATTAACTTACAAAACTTCATGTTATAAGGCAAATAAACTCTGTAGTAGTGTCACTGTTCAGTGCAGTTAGGAGGAAGAAAGGGAGATAAGTGAAAGGAGGGAAAGGGAGAAAGGGAGTAAGGAAATAAGGAAAAAAGGCAGGCAGGGAAGGCAGAAAGCAAAAGGAAGAAGGAGGGCAAAGTGGCAGGAGGAAGAGAGTGATAGGAAGGGAGGGAGAAAGGGAGGGAGAAAGGGAGGGAGGGAAGGATGAAGGAAGGAAGAAAAGGAAGAAAAGGAAGGAAGAAAAGGAAGAAAAGGAAGGAAGAAAGGAAGAAAAGGAAGGAAGGAAGGAAGGAAGGAAGGAAGGAAGGAAGGAAGGAAGGAAGGAAGGGAGGGAGGGAGGGAAAAAATTGCCAACCGTTCAATTTAAAAGTACATAGTAAGTCTATATAAGTATATATACCTTGTAAAGTGCAAATGTACGAACACAGTATGTTGCCAATTCAACAGTGTCTAAAAGGGTCACTTGAATTAGTCCATAAGTTTCTGTGCCTCTGCTTGGCCAGTATTGATCACACTTCACCTGTAGTGAGAAATATGTAATCATTAAATGCATTTATTACACATCTGAGTGTATACCATCATAGGTTTAAAAGTATGTGGAGTTAGAATGGTCAACAAATGCTAAGGATCCAGCACAAGAAATTTTTTTTACCATCCACAAGAATTACTCTGCTGGTAGTAGCTTTCACAATGTCTTCTTCCACAGTGGGTATTTGCAATTTCAGTGAGACAGGTAATTGAGAAATACTAATAAGAATAGATGCACTAAAGAAAAAAACAATTTATAGTAGCTTATAATATGACCTATATCTCCAGTAATTCACTTTTCACAGTCCAGAATTTAATAACAGTACTAATCCCTTCAAGGTAAATGGAATATTTTTTTAAAATTTGCCGTATTTCACATTAGTCCCCAAACTTATAAACTATTGCTTGGATGCTACTACTAGTATGTATAGAAATAGCTCAGTACAAACCTGAATTTTTTGAGAAATAATTTCAGTACACTGATAAATGAAAGGGCATCACCAACTATTAAGTGCACTGTGAGAAATTAAATTTCCTTCTGAGATCAGCATTATGAAGCATATAACAAAATTGTATTCACAGGCATTTAAAAAACATGGTTTGGTGGAGAGTTCATCCACCAAATTTTAAAATACACAGGACATTTCATTCAGAGAAATCTTAATTTCAAAATGCCATAGTTTAGAATGTTAACAAAATTAAATCATTCTGAGTGAGATGACACATAAGAGAACCATATTTTTATCATAATTGCTAAGGCTCAAGAATTTGTTTCTATTTACAAAAATAGAAATGCTAAACCCCTAAACCAATCAGAAAATGTAGTACAAAGCAGTATGGGGGTCAAGTAACTTAAAATATTTTATTTCCAGTGGCTGAGAGGTGAAACAGAGACAGTCAGTCTCTGTTCTACTTATAACAATACAGTCTTATCACTTAGCCTTGCCTACAGTACAGAAGTTTAAACTGAGTCAAAAAATAACACTTTGCTTTAATAAATGTCTTCATTAATCACTCTAAGCCAGACTCATACCAAATTCAATGAGAATACACAAAATGTAAGAAACAACAAAAGCAGAATATTTCAGTGTTTCCAATAAAAAATGTGAATTGTCATGCTAATCCAAGAGAAACATTGATTATTTCCCTAAAATGGAAAATTAAGATATGCATCTTTGAAACTCATGTGTTCTCCAGGTTTCTCATTCTGCACAGTACTTATTGAAAAAAGACTTGGCATGCTTTCCAACTCTCCAGTTCCCAAATAGCTTTTGCACAAAGATCATTTTATTTTGAGGCTCTGAGGTCACAGATCACTAAGAGTTCACAAATCACAGTCTGAGAACAAGTAATCTAGATAAAGAAGAAAAAAATGTCTAGTCACTGAATCAGGTGATGAGAATTCATTAGTGGCAAAAGAAAGGCAAATTATTATAGGAAACAGTAGTTTAATTTATATATAAGGAATTGCAACAAAGTAACTAAAGATGTTTATTAATACTGCACTATCAAAAAACAGGATTGGTAGTGCAAAAAATTATTTTATTAAGAGGAATTAAATAATTATTTCTTTGTGTCATTTACTGAAACACAAAGAGTAAGTATTGCAAATACTTCAAGAATATCCTTTATTTATTTGCAAGATTCTCAATACTAAAGGAAGATGCTTTGGTCTTTGCAAACCTAACTGGAAAGTCTATTTCCATGGAGACATTTAAATATAACTGTAGTAAATCTAGTTTCATTTTATCATTAATATAGAAACAGTGCAACATATGGTTACCTGTATTTTAAATGAACAAGTTGTGGTTTATTATTTATTAATTCCCATAGAATGACACATTTTTTCATGTAAAATGTTGATATATAGTAACTGTAGTTTGTAATTTTGGGAACTACAGGTTTAGTATAAACCTCTGGCTAAACCTGTTTTGTTTGAATGGGTTTTTTAAATTAATACAAATGGTAGAACACTCTATGAACTTTTAATTAATAGAAAAGGCTGGCTATGCCTTTGCATACCTAAATATGTAGTTCTCTTCTTTACCCTGCAGTTCTCACTATATTGTATGCTTATAGAAACAGTGCCAGCATCCAGAAAGCATTCCTGAAAAACAAACCAGCTTGCAGTTTGCAAAAAAAAAATCCCAGTTTGAAAAGGACAGAAGATGCTTGTTTTATTTTTATTTTGTATAGTAATCCAATGTTAAGAATATACGTGGACTCAGAGGGCTGTAGAAAACTGCTCCTTTTCAGTTAGGCTGGGAAAAAACAAATATGCATACTCCTTTAGAAGCAGTTTTGTTTGGGTTTTGTTTGTTTGTTTGTAATGTATTAGTTTATCTAACAAACTTCAATCATGGTGTAATTTTTCTAAAATACTTACTGTGAGAGCTACCTATGCAGAGGACTGCTGCTAGAAGCAGACAGTGTTCAGTAAGAATCTCAATTTGTAGGCTAGTGCATATATTGTTTGAAAGTGGAAACTGATGAAAGAAAGTATCAATTCTTCTAGAAAGAAAACCTGATTTCAGCTTGATGTGAATTTGACCTTCTGGAAGAGCACATGAAGCATGAGTTGATTGAATTGCATCTTTTGTCCCTTTTGCCTATTGATTTTTCTCAGAATAAGAGGTCTTCTTCAGAGATGTGTCCTTATGTGTCTGCTACACTCTTTTGCTGTGTGATCATAAGCCTTAAATTCCCAATACTCCTAACAATTTAGAGTCCAATTTATCTTTGTGAGAGATTAGAACAATGTTTTCTATTGGACTTCACTGGCAGCAGAGGACCAGGTAATACACGTTAATTGGTAAGACACTACCTTCTGAGACAGAGTTCTTTTTAGATGTTTTATCCTATGTTAAGATCCCAGTTTTCAGCACTTGAAGTGGGAGAGGTTGCATATTATATAGTCTTTTCAGAAAAACATTCTCAACATTCTCTTAAGTCATCCAAAATCTAACACTAAATGTCAACAAGTCAATTTTGAAATTTGCCAAATGTGTTTTGGCTTTAGCTCTTTGG
Organism: Atrichornis clamosus; assembly: GCA_013400975.1. NCBI lineage: Eukaryota > Metazoa > Chordata > Aves > Passeriformes > Menuridae > Atrichornis > Atrichornis clamosus. Next base: position 130,532 of record WBMZ01009000.1, read on the forward strand.
TCTGTGCTTAATTTCTCTGTAGTCAAGGCAATTTCTTCCTCGCTTGTGTGCATTGTTTAGAAAAAAAAATTAATGTGGCAAGGTATGGTGATGATAACACTTGTCCTTCCCAGAAATATAATTACAGCATTTATTTTTATAGTTAGTTTTTAATATACCTTTGGTGAATTTCATAGTCCTCACCTTTCTCTTATCCATGTAGCTCTGAGTTTCAAGGGTTGATCTTTTCCCTAGCAGACTACATTCACCTGCACCCAAGGAGAGTTTTTTTGTTCCATTAACTGTATATGAGCATAGCTTTCACAAGTAATTATCTAATGTTCTCTTGCCTGCCACTAAAGATGGCAAGATGAATAAAACAGACACATGAGTGTGAAATAACTCACTGATGATTTAAGTGTTTTTAAAGAGAAATTAAATTACAAGTACTGACAAGCATACCTTTTACTATTGCTTTTACTATCACAAGATCATAGGTTGCACACAGTCAAAACCACTACATACAAGATCAGAACAGCTCTCAAAAGACTAATACATATATTAAGAAATCTTTTGAGGTACCACAGTAGTATGTGTAACTGGGATATAAAAGTAATGATAGGCACGTTCTCTTAATCTGCCTTTCAAACATACACGTATTTTCTTTCTCTACATTTCTTCCACTCAGACCATGCGAATCCTAGCTGTTCATGGAAGAACAAGCACTCACTGAAAGCAAAGTTATAATCAAATGTAAATGATTTGTTTTCCATTAAAAATGAGAACTTTGAGACATTTTCAGATTTGAGGGGTGTAAGTAGCTAGAGCCCTAATATTAATGGATATTCATGCTTCAACAAGTCACAGACACTAGAGAATGTGCTGCTATGCATCAATAGAGCCAAAGGAAGTGTATTTCCATATGAACATTTGAATACAAAGATTCCTGACATTCAAGGATAGGGAAATAATTTTCCAGTATAAAGTTCCATCATTCAGGCTGAAAAGCTTCAGGTGATTCTTAACACATGAACCAGCTGTTACAGGCCATCTAAGATTATAAGGACAAAACACAGATCAGGAAAGAGACACCAAACTTGAATCAGGCAGATACACAGAGCACATTCTTTTCTCTAAGAACAGCATATGGACTATGCTGAATTTAGAATACAAAATATCAGTAGTACATAACAAACTTCTTGCTCTGATTTTCTTACTAATAATGAGACTTTTGCAGACAAAAATGTTCTGTATTATTTTCAGATGATCTTCCTTCAAGAATAAGGTATCTCTTGAATGATGGTAATAATAATTATACAATAAAACAGGTAGTGCCAGTTGTTGGTGATGGAAACTGTCTCAAACCCTAACAGGCTAGTTTACTGCTTCAGACTTTTCAGATAATGTTCTGTCTCCAAACAGATGTTACTCTAAAGCCATTTTATTTTTTTCAACAATACTTGCCACCTAAAGATTAGCTGATTTGAGTCTAAAGGTCAGAGACACTGACAAGAGTATATGAGATTATAACGCAAAGATGAAAAGCCAAAAATCAGAATACAGACACACGCTTTTAGATCTTATTTGAACAAGATTTGCTCTAGCGTCACTCGTTGACTCCAGTCTACGTTGAAATGACAGATTAAAATATAAACTCATAGTCATAAATTAGGCTGAAAAGAAAACATTTTAAGGTTTTAGACTTTGGTCTTAATTACAGTAGCCTCAAAAAAAAGTTCCAAACAGGATTTGGAGGCAACATAAATGAACCACAGACTAATCAATTAATAACAAACTTTAGTCCTCTACTAAGTCTTCAAAGCCATCCTCATTACACCCCTACATTCTGAAATTTCTGAGATATGAGTAATAGGCACTGAAAGATAATTGATGAATTAAACAGATTACCCCAAAACTGTTTCCATTCTGACCCTAATGAAAGAGTGTGGTACAGTTCCTAAAACAAAATGAAATAGATATTAAAAGGAATCTTGGGCATGTTTAAAAGTGTTCTCTATCTCAATTTTCGTCTTCAACTATACAAGCAAAAAACAGTTCAAAACTATATTGCTGATGGAGATGCCCTTTTTGAGCTTTTCCTAACAGCAGGGAAGGCAGGAATTTAGTGAATTCATTTTGAAGAATGAGTCTATCAAACAGTTAAGTTCAGCAAGATATTCCAAAAGGTCTTGAAAAGGTTTAAATGAATGGACTGACTGAAAAAGTGAATGTGCTGACTACTTTCTGTTTCATCTTCTTCCTTACTCAAGGCTGATCACTGTGTGAAGCCTGAATAATCCTTTCACTGAATGAGATATTACGGTATGAAGAACATATTGAACAATTCAGCCTGCTATCCAAGTGCTCTAATGAAGATCTACTGTTTACCATAAAAGAGCTACCTCTTTAAGCTGGTATGAATATTATGTAAGAAACCAGGGAAACAAAACAATCAAAGGAAAGAAACATCAGATCAAAAAAATTTCTGTTATTCTTGTGGTTTTGGTTCACTTGAAACAGCACTATTATAAGAAATGGTACCTTGGAGAACATTTGGGGGACCTAGATGTTTCAGTTTGAATTTTGATTTTTGAATGGAACTTCAAGTCATGGTGAGCTTTTTATAGCTAGTTTAATACACAGATAAAATTCTCATAAATGTATTTCATATAGTTCCTGTAATATTAACTAGAAAATTCTCCTAGAAAAAGCATTGATTATCAACTAGTGCCTCTCAGTACCCAGCTGTATCCATTAACTTTCATAGAAAATAAGCTCTGTAAATTATGGAAAATGTAAATCATAGTATTCTCTTTCAGATACACCTGTCTGAAGTACTTAAATTTTCCTGATTTATTGCTTGCCATAAAGGAGAACCGGTTTTGAGTCTTTCAACATAATCTGCTAAATAAGGAAAGGTAGGAATACTTTTTTCTAAACGATACTAAATACACTCACTGACATTTTCAAGCTTCAAATTGCTTGAAAGGATACTGTGCACAGAAGTAATATGTTACAATGCTACACCAAACATGAACTAATCATGCTCAGAGAAGGGTCTCAAATCTAAGTCCTAATAAAGAGCGGTAGAGGATACAATGGTTGTTCAGTCTGGAGAAAAGAAGATTCTGGAGAAAAGAACCTTCTTTGCACTCTAGAACTACCTGAAAGGAGATTGTGGTGAGGTAAGGTCAGTCTCTTTTTCCAGGCAACTACCAACAGGACAAGTGGAGATGGCCTCAAACTGTGCCAGGGGAGGTTCAAATTGGATATAATTTCTTCACTGAAAGAGTGGTTAAGCATCGGAACAGACCTCCCAGAGAAGTAGTGGAGTCACCATCCCTGAAAGCATTTAAGAAAGGGGTGTACATGCAACATTGTGATATGACTTAGTGGGCGTGGTGCTATTTGGTCAAAGGTTGGATTTGATGACCTTGAAAGTATTTTCCAACCTTAATGACTCTAAGATTCTATGATTTTATAATAACTGAATCTTTAAAACAAATATGCAGATTTTTTAATCCAACTCAAAATGTCAGTGGGCGTTTTCTACATGTGGCATGATTCCTCTGTCTGTATTAAGAGAAAAATTATATGAGGTAGTAATGCGTGTCTTACTTCAAGCACAAAGCAAAGGAACTAAGCAAATAAATTCAAATTACAGTTAGAATATGGTTTTGACTAAACCACTTGCTACACTTGCTGCAGGGAAACGATATTTTTATAGACAATCAGTTTACCCTACCAGCTAAAAGAAACCACTTCATATATAGACATAGAATAATAACACAAAAAACCTATATGATTGCCTGGAAAAATACTTTTGGCAGTATCAGGTACTGCCAAATCCTACACAATCCTACTGCCAATCCTGCATACAATATCCTACAAAGCTTGCTCCTTTCATGACATTACATTTTGGAAGATCTTTAACAGTTCAATATAAATCATCTTTGATGCAAAGTTTATTTCTTTCTCCTAAAGCCTCACAGGCAGGGAAAATGGTTGATTACCAAGGAATTTTTTAACACATGCTTTCACATGCTAGAAGACTACTACGTTTTCCTGCTCTGTCTTATATATAAAACAAATCAAAATCTTTCTGACTTTTCCTGTACATCATTTCTCCAATGTCTGATCATTTTTGTTCTAGATTCTCTGTAATTTTCCAATGTCTTTTCACATGGGGCATTAATTCTACATGTCCTCAACTCCAAATGTATAAAAGCTGAAATAACCAGACTTTCAACCTATGTAGTAATGATAAAGCAATTCTTTCACACAAAATTAACCCTGCTTGTAGTATGGCATTTCCACAACTGTTTTTCTGGATGATATTAATAGTCTGAGTTTAGCTGAGGCACCTTGGCTCAGCAATTCCACCTGAAATGTGCCTAGAAGAAGAAAGTATAAGCTTTATTGGATTAGATTCTGACAGGCACTAAGCGCCTATGACTGACTGCATTTCAATGAGAGCTGAGCATGTCCCTGCCCTTGTGCCTCTGAGAATCCTTCATAAAAAGTCATATGGTTGAGTTTTGCAATTCTGACACAGCAACTGGTGACTCCACCTCATACAACGGTGCAGGAATTCTTGGACTGTGGCCATGGTATTGTGTTACAGTGAAAAAAACCCCAGTACAAATCTACACATTTTTATTTTTATTTTTGTAAATCTGGTGAACACATGATGTACTTGATTTTGTGTTTTTCTTTTTTTTCCCCCCAGTTCTCTCATTCATTCTTCATCTGACTCATATGCTAGCATGCTGAGAGCACTAAAGAAGTGAAATAAAATTCTGATAGTACATTATTGATACAGAAGTTATTGGTTTGCCATTAAAACTAGGGCATGAACAATGACAAAACTGCACATTAAATTCCTCTTTAGTAAAATAATACCATTCAGTACAAAAAAATGCCATCTGCCACATGTTCTATTGCTAATATGTCTGCTGGCTGATCTATTAACTTACCATTTCAGCTAAAGACATACATAATTTCTTAGTTGCTGCAAACCATAACAAAAAATTCTACTTATATTTTCCTGTGTTTAAATACATTTCATAACTGAAAAAACACTAGTACACACCTGTGCTGCCCAATATGAAACATCAGTGAAGGTTTTCTGTACACATCAATTGTCTAAATGTCTAAATATAGTAGAACACAGGTACACTTGGGAACGTATTGAAATATTCTTTAATGACTTGTTAAGTGCACCTATTGATGACTTTTCTACTCATACTAGTGAAGATGTCTTATAGTCACTTATTTTTGATCCAGTATTTTGACAGATAATAGCTCCAGTATTTCCCACCAAAACAAAATTAGAAGGAAAGATCTCAAATTTGCTGTCAAAGCTCTGTACAACAAATGGAAAACTAACTTCATCATAATCACATAAAAGTGTGCTGCATGCATATCCTACAGACAAGCAAACCATGTTCTTAGTTTTCTTTGCTTATTATTTACTGTTGTGCTTATTATTTACTCTTGCTTTGTCTTATCTATGAAATCAGATGCATTAGATATCAGTGCCTACTCTGCCATCAACAAATGAGGATTCATTAAAAATCTTAGCAAGCTGCTCATTTTGAGTAGAAAAATGTAGAGTTCTTCCCAGACCTGTTTTTATTTTTTCCTTACTTATAGCAAGACTCAGAAATCTTTGGTTGCCAAAAAGTTTCTTTCAAAGCTGTTCTTTCCAAAGAGTTTTAAGGTACAATTACACTTTCTACTGTGTTTTCAATTTGTTGAGGGGTTTGTACTAGTTGAATCTGAATAAAGATTCCCTGATTTGATTTATCATATACTCCTTCAAAAAACCCAACCAAACCCACTAAGTCAAACAAACCCCAAAAAATTGTTTTACTTCAAGTTCAAGACGAGTATCTTCACCTACTTGATATTTCTACTGTCACCTATTCTCCATTTTTCTTACACATGGAATAGTCTCTAAATATAAAAAAAATTAGTTGAAAGATGGGTGTGTTCTCATGCTTGGCACTTAGAATAACAGAAGTTCATATTTAGCTTTTCAGCAAGATCAGGAAAAGTCCATCTGTCTTTTCTTGTGAAAATGCCAGCTCTCCTGACTCTCTCAGGCATCAGTGACCAGTTGAGAGCAGCTAAGTCCAGGGATTTTCACCTATCTTTTGATGTTTTTATGGAACAAACACAGGACCGATGCAAATAGTACCAAGTGTATCAGTAATGGAGAACAAAATCTGAGACAGAATACATGACTTTTCTACTGGGCTTGTTTAGATCTTCCCCTTGCACTGAAAACTCAGGTTTCAAGATGTTAAACCTTGACAAAACAAGATGATTATTACCTGCTTATGTTTTTTTTATATATTCTTGGCTTATAACACTGATAAATTACATTGACTTCATGATAGTCAAATGAGTGTTTGGACCAGGCTAACAGAATGCCACAAATGTGGTTTCCTCATGTATTCACTTAGTCATTAGCAAATTTGAATGAAGCTGATACTATCACTATGAAAACTAAAGCCTTCCTCACCAGCAAAGAAGTTTGGAATCTGGCTCATATTTGAACACTTGATAGTGTCATTATACTGTCATTTGGTGTTGACCTGATTGTTTTTTTTTTTTGCCAGAGGATTTTAAACCTAGGCACTGGGGTCCCAATATAGAAAATATTGTAGTGAGGTTAAGGAGGGAAGTAAGTATTTTTTATCAGTTCCAAGACAACATGCAAATGTATTCAAAATACAGAATTATAGAGCAAAGAAGGAAAGGATTGAATTCACTTTTAAGTGGACAATCTACAGCAGCAGCCTACTCTGAAAAAGGAGGCAGGAATAAATGTTTCCTGTTGAAAGCAACATTATCTTTTGCTATAAAGAGAGACTTTTCATCTGATCATTCATATAATTCACTACAGTACATGAGTCCTCAGAACACTCAGTTAGTTAAGAGAATCTAAAAAACCCCATCTAATCTGCACAGCTGGGGGCAGAAGAGAAGACAGAGAAGTGGGTAAGAGGTATCACACATTAAAACTTTACATGTTTTACATATTTCCTTAATATAGCACACAACTCCTTTTTTAAATTTCTAATTTGCAACCTTCAATATTGTCCTTTTATTTCACTAAGATTAAACTCATATCTGTGACAAATGTGCTACCAACACTGTTCCATGAACTGCCAGTGTATATAATCCTTTTTGATGCAAATTATGTTCATGGTAGCTGAATGACAGGACTGATTTTCTCTCTCTAGTCTGGTTTAGGTCAAGGGAAATTCAGGTGATGACATTTAATATGAAACCAACTAAGTGTGAAAGGTTATAAGTGAAAGATCTTTTTTTCCTGCAGCTTCCTTATAGGCAAACAAATGAATAATGAATTCACTGTAACATCTTCATTTGATCTACTCAGCTGTAAAATATGAACATTCTCAAAGCTGAAGTCACTCAGACATCTAACACATGCTAATGAACCAACTTTGTTTCTGCAGATGCAATTAAAATCCTCATCTTTATCTGTGCAGTGCAGGTTAAAAAGGCTGATATCAGGATTCAGGACTACATAATGAAAAAAAGGCTAGAAACACAGAAATGACGACATGGAGATGGAAAGCAGAAAGTCCCAGGGAGAAACAATCTTGCCTTTCAGCAGGAATAATGATCAGGCTGCCAAGACACAAAAGCAATCAAAATGGAATCAAAGGACAAAGAGAAACAAAATTAGTGAAGCTCTTCATCTCTAATGATATGTAACAGTGCTTATATTTCATGTTTGAAATCTCACTTGTTTTTCTGCTACAGGAATATGCTACTTAAAAATGATAACACGAGAAAAAATAGCAATGAAATAGTATCATTGTTTTCTTCTCCTACACAGGGATTCCCACTGCTGCCTCACCATCAATACCATTAATTACATTACGTGTACCTACTGGATTAGGAGAAGGAGTAACTAGTATGCCATATTCACACAGCTGCAGTCTCCAAGGTTGGGAGCTGAATTATGTCCTGGATAAACAGTCTGTAATGCTCTGCATTTAATGCATCAGACTCAACCTATGAACACAGAATGCGCTATCTTATGCACAAAAATTACACAAACATAAGCATTAAGTGCATGAGCATCCATTGACTAGAAAGTCTAGTTTCTCATTTCACTTAGGGAATGTATTGCTTCTGAATGCTAATCACTTCTGGAGGTGATTACTATTCTGATCAGTGCTTTTTTAGGGTGCAGTCAGCAAAGGCTCGAGTTAGCTTAACACTCTGCTAGGCAATTATTGGAGAGAATGAGAAGAATTTCATTTAGTGACATCAAAACATCTTTCTAGACAGTGTCTGTCCGTGGCCTGCAGCATTAAGACAAACTCTCAAGTATTTAAGCACACCTTCTGCAACAGGCTGCTTATTAGGATCAGAGTTTTTCTTTGCATTGGTGACATGTAGCAGGAACTTTAAAGAAATTAGTGAATAAATGGGCAAAATTTCATTTTCTCAATTCCAAACAATAGGCACTGCCTAGACTAGACAAGGCCTGTATACCCAAGATAAAATTAAAAATCCTGCTAAAATTATCCTCTAGTATGTACTGATTGCCATCAGATATGTACAGGCAGTGGTGTTAATGTAGGTTGAAGTTACATGAGAGAAGTGATTCTATAATTAGAATGCTACACATTGTTTGAACTGCAGAAAGCCTACTCTCCTTTTAGAGAAGATTGAAAGGGTAAAAGAATAAATATATATCTGTGTTTTGGTAGACCTCCAGAAAGCAATGACTGCTGCCAAGAGGTTCAAGTTATGTAATCATTGCAATTATATGTATCCAAGCATATGAAAAACACATCAATGCCAACACAGTACAGCATTACGCTTTATGCACTCCACCCTGTTCCAAGTTTACACATGCTAAAACATTTTCATTTTTAAATGGAGCTCATCCATGAACTACTGAAATAGCAACTATTATCCAGTTACCTCTGTAAGACACTTTTACTGATTTAAAACCTTTCTGGATGATAAATCTTCTATCCTCCTCCCTAATCTCTTCCTATCTTACTGAACTGTTCTTGATCCTCTGTATTTATAGCATTTTTTTAACTCATTGCACAGTGCCTTAGATACCTTAGTTTTTCACACCTTCCACCTGCAATCCTGCAGCCTGCTTCCTACTTGCAGCCCCCAACACCTTCACACAGCTTCTAGGACACTGTATCTCAGAATGCCTGTGGCAGTATTTTTCCTGTGACACTCTTGTTTGTTATTCATCTCCTGGACTTACTTAAAAACCCTACTACTATTGTTATGGCCGGTTCCCAAGGGAAGTGATTACCAATGATGTTAGAATCACCCCTTCTTTCTCCCTCTTCCAGATTTCTATGTTTGGTTGAAGCTTCTAGCTTACAATATAGGACTCATAAATGTGTTTGCAGAAGCAATGAACCAGCTGTGTAGCACCTTCCCTAGCCAATGTGTGCTCCCAGCAATGGCAACAGTACCATGAGCAGGAACAACCTATGAGGACTGTAAGTACATCTGGACACAAAACACAGTTACTGTGGAAAAACTTGGGTGGGGGAAGAACCACTGAGGACTAAATACTGATTTCTCTTCCTGATTTGCTACTGAGGATAGTTTTTCCCTTTTTTTCCCCATCTTTCTATTCTTCTCTTCTTTTTTTCTTCTTTCACTCCTTCCTCTCCAATAACATTCACTCTTAGAACTGATGAATGCCATCAAATATGGACCCACTAGTAAATCTTCATGCAACACACTGGGGTCTGTTACTACTCTTTCCATCACTTTCCTTACCTTGTAACAAAAACAAATTACTATATTTTATTTCCCTTTACATATAGCACATATTTTATTATAGCTCTTCTAATAATAGAATCTGTGAATCTATTATTTGAGTAGTATCCTTATGTTATTATCAGAACAGTATCCTTATGTGCTTTACTTTCCAAATTTTACTTTGGTCTGCAAAATTGAATTTTAAATACCACCAATAATGTTGTATTCTATTACTGCATATGCTGTTGCAGTTTTCTTAGACACCATGATGTTCTCAAAAAAGTATGCTTCTCAAGCATTTCCAAATCCTCACAGATCTTAAATAATGCTGAATCTATACCATATAAAACTGAAAACTGAATGCTGTTGACACAATTTCCTCATAACAGGATGATACAATCATATTCTTATTACTTCTAAGGAAGTAACTCTTTTGATCACCTCCTATGATTTCCAACATGACTAAAACAGGAAAAAAAAGCCAAAATCACTGTGATTTAAAAATTTTTTTTCATAGTATAAAAAAATATTAAATAAGTGGCATGACTTCGAAGTTTCACAGTGGAATCAAGATCTCCTATGTAAGTGATTTTCATAGTATACACACTTTTAACTTGTTGTAATCTAAAAAAACTGCCAGTTCTTACGCATATAAAGAAGGCAGGCAAATGTCCATGAAGGAAACAAAAATCTTACATTAGTGATAACTCAGGTACAATATTATTAACTTTGCATACTCTTTTCTTACCCTGGATCTCTCCTCTAGTTTTGTCATCATGACGACAGTTGCACCTCGTTGTTCCCACATCATTCTCCAGAAGTCACCAAAGGTTTCTGGCAATGCCCCTTGCGTTGCTATATAAGCATTCTGCTTCCTATATCCATCTATGTAGTTGGCATTGATATAGTCGCTGCCTGGTATGCCTGCAAAAAGAGGACAGTGAAAATATAGGGCACTATTTCTGTGCTGTCCTATTGCACAAGGGCTGAAAAGTTCCGTGACACAGGTGGATCAGTGAATCTTTGCTTGCTGCATTCCAAGCAGCACATGGGTACTTGCAAGTGAGTGCATGCTATTTGTGGAATCGAGAGGCATGATGGTCTCTCTGGGAATAACTATTCTTTTGAATAAGAGACTTTGTTTGACAGGAAGTATAAAAGAAGCCTGAAAATCTGTACCAGATAGAGAGACCTGGGGGTCAAGACAGCAGCACTTAAAAGCTGCTCTGACGCTGCCTCCAGACACCTAAGCGTATAGCAGCCTCTGTCGGTGACAGACAGGGAAGACCCTCCATCAGATACTCTGAGTAGGCTCCTTAAACATTTTTGTTGAGCTCATTGCATTTATTTTAAATACCGAAGAAAATAAAAATGTTGTCAAGACTATTAATATTACTGCTACATTCATTTTTCCCTTTAAATGGGAAGATAATTATGGGTTTTATTTTAACAAAACACATTACGTAAGTCAGGTTTAAGAAACAGTGAAATTTGCTATATGGTGTATGCGTGAAATAAAGACCTCTGCAAGACTGAATAAGAATTAAAAGCATGAAAAGAAGGTGGGATCCAAGACCTGTGGGCATATTGGACCCACACTTGTTATCTGCTCAAGGCTCAGGTATTTTGGACAAGACTTATACAGGGACTTTGGTTGTGCCTACCAGACACATGTCCATTCTTTGAGCCCCACAGGATGCAGGCCATTCTTCACTGCAATCTATTTAACTCAGGGTATGCAATGCAATGCCTGTACTGAGACCTGAAACATGCTGCCTCCCAGGTCAAGGAGGTGTATTAGCTGTAGTGAAAGCCATGTCATTAGCCTGCGCTAATAAGACAACCATGCTAAAGGAAATGGATAAAAATTGACTTGAAATTCTCAGACCACTGCTGAATTCAGCAGTGCAGTGCCCAGCTTTTAATTCAGACTATATACATAGTTAAAGCATGGAAAGCATCAGTTTTAATGTCACTGCTGCTTTTTTAACTGATGACTTGAGGAAGAAAAGATACTCATGAGATCTCAGTGCTGGCTGGATGGCAAAGCAGTGTTAATTAGTTGAATACAGATCTGTGCATCTGTTTGTTAAAGTAATTGACAGAAGTTACTTATTTGAGCAGATATCAATGATTTATATTTACACAACCAATCTGCCATGCACAGGTCTACAACCCCAGGATATGGTGCAGGTTGCACACACTCTTTCAAAAGAGAGTCAAGTTAGTGATACCAACTCCAGATTTATTCTGAAGCTATGACTGTCTTCACTCTACAAAGCAACAAAATTGAATTTATTTGGCTATGAAACAGAATAAATTATAAATAAATATTTCCCAAACTTTCTCTCATAAACTGAACCTTCAAATCTATTCTGATGCATTATCTCCTGCTGGTGATCTCAAACCAGGAATTACTGGAGCTGCACACTCCTGTCTTTCCTGACCATAAGTGGCACACATGTGAAAATGTCTTCCAAAATAATTTGAGTTTTAATGGAAAGTAGAGGTACCTCTTTAAAACTCTGTCTGTATTTAGCTACAATTTGAAGAGTTTCTACACACATTCTGGATAAGCTTAATGTTTCATTTCACTACTCACTTAGCAGTGAATGAACCCACAGACTAAATGTGACAGTAAGTAATACCCAATATGACCTGGAAATTATTATGGGTTATGGGTTATTGGAGCTGTAGTTTAGCAAAAAGCTTTGCCTTCATGCGCAATGAAATTACATATATACTCTTGGTTTATATGTTCAAATAATATTTAAACTTAAATTTTAATTTGATTTTACTTTCTGTACACAAAATAAAAATTTGACAAAATATTCCAAGTATTGAAAGACCTTATAACTTCAGGGGCACAAGAGAGGCAGAAAATGGCACTCCCCAAAAGAAGCAGGAATGGACACAGGAGACTGTCTGACTCTGCTTTGAGCTCACTGAAAGTCTCTCCCAGAAGAAAAATAAAATGAAAAAAACTTTTAAGACCGCATAGTCTGTACATGAAAAGGATTATTTCTGTCCATGAAAGGCAGAAACTGGAGTCCAAAAGCATCACTCTTGTAGACCTGAAGCTGTTTTACATGACGCTTCTTATTGTGGATATTGGAATGAATGATAAAGAAAATACAACTGCTAGGCACAAAGCTGTTTTTTCTTCCTTTTTCAAGATAATAAAACTTTTTTTTTTTCACAAAACAGACGAGAAACAAAAATTAAGCCAACAGGAGAAACCTACATCAACTGGGTATTAGTACTAAAGGAACTGAGAAAGCTGGTAAGAAATGTTGTTTGCATAAATTAAAATTATATTATGATGCCTGGTACCATACTTTGAAGCACATGTTATAAATAAAAGCCTGAGGAAAAAATGAAAAACAACACTTTGTAAAGTGGTTAAATGATCTTCTGGGAAAGCTATCCTCTGGAACTGATACTGTACAAACTCAGTGTGAAAATTAGCACGAGAACTATTGCAAACTTTTCACTAAATATGATCTTTACAATCTTAGCAGCCAATCCTAGTACTTGATGTAAAAAAATTCAGAATGCCTATAATTGTAAATTATACTTTTTACTTACTAACTTGTGTCAAATTTATTTTGTAAACAAATCATATTAAAAGAAATAACTTCTAAATTAAATAAAGTCTAAGTCTTTAAATTCGAATGAAGAAAAGCTTCCAGATTATACCTTTCTTGATCTCAGATCCAAGTGAGAAAGAATTAAGTGTAACAATTACTGATAATTGCAAAAAAGACTTCTTCCCATCTAGGTTAAAGTGGAAATTTTCACTCTGTTTCTCCACTTGATTTTTATAAAGAGGACACAAAAATTCTGTATGTCCTTTAGCCAGAAAAATTATTTTACAAGGCAAGTCAGCTTCATGGTGCAAAGCAAGGACGTAGTTCAGACATGGACATGAAAATCCATTTACCACAGAAAAGCAATTATTAATGCAGACTTAACTAATGCAGTTTTGGAAAAGAACCCAAAACCTGCTGCTCCAATACTTGCACTGAGATTGTAATCAAAGGTTTCTCTCTAGCTGAATACAGTACTCGATAGGGTTATATCTCTGCCGAGATCAAGAGAACAACTGCATTCACAATGCTCAGCTCCATTGTCTCTCTCTCTCACACAGTATCCATTAGGTATTTTCTTTGTTCTTCATCCATTCTCATAGTCCCTTTAAGTATCATACCCATTTCTCACAGAGTCTCTTTTCATCACTGTTTTCATGCATGACCTCAGTTTCACATCCTGCTCTAAAATACTTAAAGCCCTCTAGGGAAGGTGCCTTATCATAAGGACTAATGAATTGTATGCAGTTTAAAAACAAAAAATACAAAACCTAAATATCAGTAAATAACTACAATGACCAAGCATAAAAATTTATCAAAGCCAAGTAAATCTAAATATTAAAATGTCTGTTTCTGAAATTACTTTTCTGACCATAACCTCATTTCTGAGTTGAGAAAACTGAACAATTCTCTGTCATGTCTAATAGTGCAAAAACAATCAAATGACAACCAGTCTGACTGCAGTACAATGAAATCCTGCAAACCTTTGTTAGCTGCCGTAGCTTGCAGGCAACATACCCGCAAGCACAGCAGCAATTGCCATCATTACTTAAATTTGGGTTTCATGGTTAAGAAAGGTCAGTTGTTCTGTAAAAGTATGGGTCAAGAAGGGGACAAAGCAATTAAATTCTGCCTTCAGTAATATTGATATGAACCTTACCTAAGTCTATTGAGATCAGTGGGATTTACTGTTGATTTAGGATGGCATACCTGAAGTGTAAATTTAGGGTAATCCATACGGTATAACGTGACTTTTACAAGTTTCATGAAAGCAGAGACAGAGTTTCTGCACAAAAAGTCAGTTAACGATCAAGCTTCTGGACCATGATTCTACCATACGTATTTTCTAGCAGCATTTTCAGCTATGGTGATGAATGATCAGAGTCTGCAATCTCATTTACCCAGGCAGGAGTTGAGCACAATGGGGGAAGAATCAGATGAGTAGTTGAGCATAAAACAAAATCTATTTTCAAATATCTCAAGAGAACAAAACTTAGATTTTAGAGTGAATGAGCAATGAAATAAAATTAGCCAATGTGACAAATAAAGTGCAAAAGATTAAGAAAACCATGAACTGTATTGCTCTCGATTTACGCTGAGAACTCATGAGCTGAAATGACAGTACAGCTTACTGCAACGTAGACTCAGATCCACAAGGCTAATAATGTAGACCTCAGGAATGATTCACTTCATTTCCTGAAGACAGTTATAATCTTGAATAACTTTAATTAGACTTCACATTTTATTCACAAACTGAAATCAAATAATGAAATTATTTCAAGCTTTTACAGAGGCTCAGTACTGAATAGCCTTTCTATTTAAAACAAATTAAACTATGAAGCTTTGTTTCTGTGCTGCTTCCCTAAGACATGTGCTTTTAGTCATAAATAGTGTGAAGTAATAGGATTAAATTCCGTCATGCTTGTAAACAAGTTGGAAAAATACCATGATGAACTCAAAATGCTGATGAAGTTGTACTATTGGTTTAAATCAATGTCTGGTATTTTGAACAATGTCAGAGCAAAAACTACAGAATCACAGAGTATTCTGATTTGGAAGGGACCCACAAGGATCATCAAATAGAACTCCTGTCCCTACACAGGACCATTCCCAAGAATAACACCATGCGTCTGAGAGTGTTGTCCAAATGCTTCTTTAACTCTATCAGGCTGGTGCTGTGACCACTTCCCTAGCGAGCCTGTTCCAGTGCCCACCCAACTTCTGGGTCAAGAACCTTTTTCTAATATCTAGCCTAAACCTTCCCTGACGCAGCTGCATGCCATTCCCTCGGATCCTGCCATTGATCACCACAGAGAAGAGATCAGTGTCTGCCCCTCCTCTTCCCTTGATGAGGGAGTTGCAGACTATGATGAGGTCTCCTGTCAGTCTCCTCTCCTCCAGACTGAACAGACTATGTGACCACAGCCAATCCTCATACAGCTTCCCTGCAGAGCCCTTCACCATCCTCACTGCCCTCCTTTGGACACTCTCTAACTCTTGTGTCACCCAAAACTGCACACTGTGCTCGAGCTGAGTGCAGAGCTCTCAACAATCACCTCCCTCTTTTGAAGACCAGTCCTAAGCATGTTTTATCTCAAGCATTCTAGCTGTTAGGACAGGGAAGCTGTGACCGAAAGACAGGTTCCTGCAGAGGTGGTGCAGCATTCTGAGCCAACTTCCTGCTGCACCTTGAGACTCGTGCTCAGTCCCCCAACTCTTGACTCACTTCCTGGGGAAGGTTTGGTTGTGCACATATGAAGAAAACTGTGTGAAAAATCTAATTTACATGAAAGGCTGCACGAGCCCCTCACTATTCTCTCTTTATCCTCTCTTTCTCTACTGCTTTCTTTGTCAACCCCAGTTCTGCACCATCCACACCATCCACTGGAGCAGCATGGGATCTAAGGACTGGTGATATTCTTTGTTTTCTCTTTCTCTCTTGCTTTGTCTAATCCAAGAACAGCTATCATATTCTACCCCACACTCTGTACGGAACTTTATCACAGGAGTGGGGAGATTGTGGAGGTGTGTTGTGGCTTGTGAGCCAGTACCTTTCTAAAATGGTGTGGCTTGTGAGCCAGCACCTTTGAGGAATTTTTTTAGGAGTTGAGAACTATTTAAGTGTACTGTACAAAATTAAGGGTTTGTTAGCCACCACTCTTGTGGAAGAAAATTGTAAGAATGTAAAGGCTTGGTAGCCAACACTTTTTGAGTCTGAATAGTGGTCTGGTTGTCAGAGTTAAGGCAAATCTACAACAAAATCATAAGAACCCTGACACGTGGTCTGGTGTCTTTGTTCAGCCTGATGAAAATTTACACTGACAACACGCACCCCGCTGGTGGGTCCTGACAGCAGTACCCGGCTGGCAATGCTGGGCCTGATGACCCCCAGGACATGGTTGGCCCTCCTGGCTGGCAGGGCACTGCTGACTCATGGTCAACTTGCCCCTAGGTCCCTTTCTGCGGCACTGCTCTCCAGAATCTCATTCCCCAGTCTGTTTCTACATGCAGGGTTGCCCCATCCCAGTGCAGAATCCAGCACTTTCCCTTGTAGAACTTCATATGGTTGGTGATTGCCCAGGCCTCTGATTTGTCAAGGTCTCTCTGCAGGGCCTCCCTGCCTTTCCTGGAGTCATCAGCTCCTCTGAATTTTGAGTCATTTACAAGCATGCCTAGTATCCCTTCCAGTCCTCTGTTCAAGTCATTTATGAAGATGTTGAAGAGCACGGGCCCTAAGGTGGAGCCCTGTGGAACCCCACTGCTGACAGGTCACCAGTCTGATGTCACCACTTTCACTATAACCCTTTGTGCCCAACTGGTCAGCCAGGTGCTCATCCATCCCATGATGTGTTTATCCAACTGTATACTGGACATTTTGTATGAAGGATACCTTGAGAGAAGGTATCAAAAGCTTTGCTGAAATCCAGAAGAATTACATCTACTAGCATTCCTTGATCAATTTGATCAATGGATAGGTGCTAGGTGTCAGTAACCACTGTTTATGTGGATGTTTTTGTAACATAAAATCTATATAGTTAATGAAATCATCAAATTGAAATTATCTAAGCAAAAATCTGTACTTTAAGAACTCACTGAACTATGAAACAGCACAGACCAATAAAGGTAAGATAGTAATGAATATTTTTAAGACTGAGGGAAATTCACTACATATCATCCTAACAAAGTAAGATAAGAAGGAAAAAGAAGTATCAGGAAAAGAAAACCTATAGATAGCTGGATTGCGAATGGATTGTTAAGAGGACTAGGAGAGTGTGGTGAAGAGGGAAAGGATGAATGAAATGGGATCTCAAAGAGAAATGTTGAATTGCAGAGAATGATGGAAAGAAAGCAATGTCAAAAAGGGATAGGCAGAAGATGCAGAATTAAGCATGACAAAAAAAGGGATTGTTTAGGGGACGGAAGAGAAGCATTTGAAGGAAAAATGTGAGAAAAATTTTTTTTAAAAGTGAGCTGTAGCTATGGAAACTAAGAACTAAAATTGTAGATCTGCAGGTGAGATGAGAAACTTGCACGGTCACCTGCAGAAAACATGGTAAAAAGGAGGAGCTCTGTTACTAAAAAGAAAGGAAGTATGGATTTGTTTTGTTTTGGTCTAAAAGTTATCTAGTATTAAGAAGTACAGAATGAAAATAAACAGATTGTCCTGTGCAGGTCCGCAGAGTCATAGATAACAGCATTGCACCAGGACACTATCCACAATACATTGAGATAGCAGTATGTTGCACAATACTGCAAAGCAGATATCGAAATCTAACATGGTGTAGTCATACTGTGATCACTTTACAGCTGTCTGAAGCTGGGTTTAGTGATTCTTCAACTCTTTTAGACTGAGTTCCTTTCCTCAACAAAGGAATATTTCTTGATAAGAAATATTAATTTTTACTCTAAATGATGCACTAAAAGGACTGATCAGTGCCTCTACTAATATGAAATGAAATTATTTCCAGTTTGATATTTCCTGCAAAACCCAGTTTCAATATGAGTGTGCACAGTAAACAGGTACCAAATCTTCATTAGCCATTCAAAAACAAAGCCACTGGATGTTTTTCTGAAGTTCTCCCAGTGGAAAGTATGGCTATGTATTCAGGAAAAATTATTCTGAGCAGATTTCAAGGGTATCATGAATGGCAGCATTTAAGTTACAACTATAACTGCACCAGCAGACTCATACACCTACAACTTGTCTTGGCATTGTGGTTGAGACAGCCACCATGAAGTCCACTCTATGAAATCTACTTCACAGAGGCTTTTACACCACAAAATCTACTTCACTGATCTTTCTGTATCCTGCTACACATTACTGAAATACTTTTGTTGTTTTTAAGGCACTCCAGGCTTGTAGTGTGAGGGGACATACAGTTCTTCTAAGTGTATGTATTGATAGCAGAAGGCAACACAAATGCAATGTGAGAGAGTGCAAATACTTTTTATGGTTCATTACTCTTCAATAGATATTCAAGACTTTATATTGCCCCAAATAATTTCTAAATCTAACGACGACTGTCTGTATACTCAAAGCTGAGTTACTGGCAACTGGCCATCAGACAAATAAGAATATTAGCAGCTTCTTGCCTTTTCCTTCTTAACCATTTCTATTACAGTCAGAGTCTTCTAGCTTTAGCAGCATTTTAAAGTCACTAAATTTCCCATTAAAAAAAATTATACTGCTGAAATATGTTAGGGGTTTTTTTCTTTTAATAACAAGCATTATGCAAATACATGCTACATACAGCTGACTTTTAGTCTTGGATATCTCCTAAAAGAATTGGCAAGATTTTTTGAAATGCAGAATGTTTATCTATATTTTTTCCATATTGTTATTCACTTCTTAGAGGTTTAAGAGCACCAATCTAGCTGTTTTAACTTGATCTATTTATCTTTTAGTCAGTATATTCTCCCTTAAATCCATTTAGATGCATATAATAAACTTCACTACATTGTAACATTCTGTCTTTATACTTTAAAATTCCAAGTGTCCATCTCAGACACATCCAAAGACAGCACAATGCAAGCTGATTTCAAGGTTTTAATCAGATTTCAAGAACATGGGAACAACATTTTGCAAAGTATAATTTTTTTTTCAGGAGGAAAATCAAATTACCACATCCAACCTGAGTTTTCCCTCCAAAGGGACATCCAATGTAATAAAATTTAAACAGTGTTGAGAAAAGTATTCCTGTAAAGTGAGCAATTGTGTTGTGGAACTCCATGCTGTATGTAACTACAGAGGTCAAGAACTTAGTGGGGATTCAAAACCAGTTTTGAACAGGAGTTATGAAAGGTACCAAAACAAAGACTTTGAAAGTTTTAGTAAGCATTGTGTTTCAAGGTGAATGCAATTTTTAACAACTTGGTATTATCAGTAGCTGGAATGAAGTAATTTCAAATATGCTAATTGCTTCTTAAGATTTTCTAGGAATCACTTCCTATTGGCTACAGAGTTGGGCCGCTGCACAAAATTTATCTTCTGTCTCATTCTAAAGTGGGAATTACAACACTCCATATTTGTGCAACACTGTTAAGAGGCAAAATGTTCATCAGTGTAGGATTACAGTTTGGCAGATGCTTAGTTTCTTCTTCATATGTATTTGCTCTTAAACAGGAACCAACTGCCTACGTGTAAAATGGAGCTCTTCTGATCACAAAGAGCACAGTTATTCAAACCTCACTAATAATATTAGTTTTCTTATGGCCACCAAAGAAATGCAGAAAAAGCCTACATGTAAAATCTGACCAAATATTCACCAAATAGCTGTAACAAAATTATAATATAGTCCAAATTTAGGTCCTGATTAAGTTGTATAGTAACATAGGTAAAGGAGAATATGTCTTTAAATAATATTTCAAGCATTGATTTCCCTCATAGCAGGAGAACAAACACAGCTATCAGCTAAATAAGGTGCTGTCCAGACTGTATATTTTCATATCTGGAATATTTACTTAAAAACCGAAAGATAAGTACTTATTACTAAATGCTAAGACCAATGTATTAAACTTATGAAGGTACACACACAAAATGTCAGCAACACAATAATGTAAAATCCCAGGAATAAAAAAAATTAAGAGTATAATTATTTAACACATTATTTTGCTTTTCAAGACTAAATATAATTGCATAAAAAGGCATTTACTATTGGATTTATGTTGCTTTCTTCACCATAACCTAAAGACTTGGAAAATACTTAAAATCATGCAAATCACCAAAGGGGTCAAAATCCCAATTGTGGTTTTGCATCTAACACTAATATCCCAAAAGGCTATAATATTTTTCTTTGCTTAGGGTCAATGATTATTAAAGAGACATGTTAGCCTCATCATGGTATGTCTTACTTAAAAAAAGGAATCAAACATTACAGTTTAACTATATTTTGTCCCTGCTCCTTAAAATACTCAATCCTTTCTAGGTACTAATTGTTTTTCCCCTATTTTTACTATGTCTTATTTAAAAACACAGTCTAACGTACAGCATAATTTGATACTTTCAATTGCTTTGACTAACATTTTCTGCTTTGCCTCTTACATTTTCTTCCCGTTCTCTGAATATATTCATTTTCTTTCAGGGAACCAAATTTCATGGGTCATGTACATAGAGGGGAAAATGTCTGTCCAGTTGTCTAATCTATAAATTAACAAATAAATTTGTTTGCATTTAGTTTTTTTTTCCTCCCCTTCTCTCCCCCTTTACACAACTTTTTTTCCAAACAAAATCCCAGGAAAAACTTGAGTCTTCTCATCAGTTAGACTTATTTCTGAGTAAAACATTTTGTTCCAAAGTACTTTACATAACTTCAGAAAGGCTGTCCAATTGCTGTTCCTGTCCTCTCCAGACCATGTACTTTGATCTATTGTCTGGACCAGTGAGATTGAAAAGAATGTATCTATTCAGTTACATCACAATTACTGCTAATTAGAACACCTTCTCCTCAGTGTTGACACAGGTAGCTCTACCAGGTAGTGGCAGATTTCTACATAGCTATATTCTTTTACAAGGCAATATGAAAAATTGTAAGTGATGTTGCAAAAAAATCTTGTCAGAACAGCTATATGAGCCTCAGAGGTGGAACAAACATAATCAGATTATCATATGCAAATTCTTCACGGTAGTCATTTAAATTTGCTAATACATTTGAGATGCTCTTATCTGTGTTATCAAAGCCTATGGTATGCAGCTGCAATAAATGAGGAAGGATCTAAACTTCAATAAGTAGGATTGCCTTTTTCTTCACCAAGCAGCTAGTATTAAAGTGGATTATACCTATAAATCCAGTGTCTTCTGGTCTGGAGTAGCCAAAGATAAGGAGTTGTTTACTACTGTAAATTAAAACACCTTGCACTTTAACTTGTAGGATGTTATGACTGAAATAATTATGACCTTGAATACAGTTCCTCTATCTTATATATCATATGCAAGTCCTGTCCAAGTTAACCAAAGATAAATTTTATTTTCATTTTAATTGTTCCACTTAAATATATAATTTATTTGATTCTGGCCATCATTAATACCTGACGGTCCAGAATATAGAATAAACTGAAAATCTGTCTTCAGTCAAGGAAGCAGGTTAATGGTAAAGGCAGAATTGGAAAAAAAAAAATCCTCTGAGCGAAAACCAGTGCTTCCTGTGCCTTGGTAAAAGACAGAAAATGCCAAGGGCTGATCACCTCTAACAGCTGGCTACTGCTATGCTTTCTTTGTAATGTTAGTACAAGTAAACAGCAATATTAATTTACTTTAGATAACTCACTGGCATATGCACAGGGACCTAACGCATTCAGTGTTATACATGAAACTGTACATTTTAGTGCAAGTTCATAACATATTATTGACAATAAGCATCAGAAAAGGATTGTCATAGGAATTTACTGGATGTACTTTAACTAACACTTCTTTATATTACTATGTAAAGATATTGATTGGTAAAGTTATACTAGATTTTAGGTTTTAATTAATTTAATATTAAACATCTCCTTACCTTCTATTGCTGAGAGTAGAACACGAGAATGGTCATATGCAATTACATTCGCATATCTATTCTTTGGTTTGTTTACTTCCAGGTTAGAGTGTTCCCATGTAAATTGCTGACCGGGATCAATAGACTTCAAAAGAGAAAGAGAAGAAAAGGAAACTTTCAGCTAAGGACTACATAATTGTTTTATTTATGATGATTACAAACTAAATTCTCATAGTTTACTCTGGAAATAATTTCCTTTTGAAAGAAAATTATTACTTCAGGACACAGTGTAATATATTATACCATATTATATAAACCATTTTGTATTTATGCATCTGAAATTTCTACGAGGAGTTTAAACCATAAGCCTTTACAATCCAGGGCTTTTTTTTCAGAGAAAGCAAGGTATCTATCTTTTTATCATTTCTTTCATTTTGGCAAGTGAGGGGTTCTAGAATAACACAGAAAGAAAAAATACCAGAAATCTCAGAAACACTGGGATGAAGGGAAATAAGGACTTTTGTCTTTATTAGTCAGTGTTCTGTTTACTAAATAAACTCCAAAGATACCTGAAGTTTTTCAGAAGAAAAATAACATTTCTGTTCTTTCATTTGATGCCAGGCCAACACATGATACCAGTGTTGCTGAGGAAACCAACTACGTTTCATCCATAGACAACATGAAGAAACTTGTTTTTTAATTTCCTTGTGTCATAAAGAAGTAATCAATTCAGGCATATTTGAAATTTTAGTGATATGCTATTCGCAAACATAACTATATGTTTCTTGATTTGTTGTTTATTTTCTGTTTCCTCTATATTCCAGGATGGAATTACAGAAGTGTGCCACACACTGCTTCATCCTTCACCACTAGGGAGACTACAGGCTCTAGTACTTCTACCTCTATGGTTGAACTATACATGCAGTAAAGCAAATACAAAATAGGTAGCAGATGGTACCTGCTTATGCTCACTATGGTTGTGGCTGTATGAAAGGTTATCTCATAGTGAAAAGTCATGAGTAATCACCTATTGTTTTACTTTTCCTTTCTGTAACATTAGAGACCTTAAAATTGTTTCATCAACATGAATATGCAATTATGGCTTGGGGTTTATGCCCTCTGATAATCCTGGTAAGAATGGGCAGCTTCCTATGCCAGGTTGAGGTAAACTATAAAGAACCCTAAAATTAAGACACAGATAAGCCTAGATGGGGCAGTTCACCAACAAGATGTTCATTTTCCACGAGTAGATCACCACGGTGGCACAAATCAGAAGATCCATACTACCACTACAGCATCAAGCCAACAATTTTACTGACTCCTCCCACGGTTACAATAGCTCCAAGTCCATTTAATGTTAATGGAAATAAAATATGACCTGCAATCTATTAGAGTAGCTATTACCTGACAACCAGCATATGTGAAATTAATTAATATGATTTACTGGGACTTGTCCCTTAGATTAATAATTACTATTTGGCCGGTCTGAAAACTGCTTCATTCTCATGCATCTTTACATATTTTATACAATTTATTTATTTAATATTTTGAGAATGACTTTGCTTCTTTATTGAGATTATTCAAAAAAACCCATTTTGTCTGGCTGCCTGATGTATTTCTATTTAGGAAAAGAAATACCTCAGGAAAACAAGTACCTTATCCTATCAACAGATACTCTAGACTCAATTAACTTTTATAACAGTTACCATTTAATTTTCCTGACTTTATTTTCATTACAGTCCTCTAGAACTGAGTTTGGTTCAACTTTTCTGCATAACCTAGCCATGGAGATTAGAGTGTGGTGGCTCAGATTCTGGCTCACTATTTGTATACTGCTTTACCTACAGTAACTGAGGTAGAGCGTTTGGCACCTCCTCCCTCAAAAGGAAATGAAGTGAGACTTTTTAGAGGAATGAGGAAGAAATTAAATGCCTGGAAGCATGACGAAGGCCATGAAAATTCTACTTGTGCTTTGGATGTGATTCATTTGAGTTGTATCACTATGTGTGCTAGTAACAGTTTAAAAGGCATTCTTAAATGCAGCTCTGAATGAATCTGACTTTTTAACGTTCTACACAATTTATGTTACCAAACTATTGAAGCAGGTACACACTGTGTAATGTAAAAATTTAAGTATTTTTATCTTTACTCCTATTTATGTCATCTAAGGTGCAGAGAAAGAATTTGGACCGCATGTCCATCAGTGCTGGGAAGAGTTATATACATATATAGTATGTATTATATATATTTAAGACATGTAATATACCTCTTTATCAGCAGATCAGCAATTCACCTGCATCATATGACTTGAAAAGTAATAAAATTTACATAATGACTTCTCTCAGCATGAATTTCCTCTCTTTTCCTTTTTTGAGTTAATGGAAGTGAAGAAGATAACTTGTGCAGGATATTTGCAGGTCAAGTTTTCAGAACTTTGGAAAATTATTTTTATGTATTTATCTCAGAATTCTAGAAATAATTTAGAACATAAACATAGTAATTTCAAAATAAACAGAAGATGCTAACTGTATATTAGTGCATTATACTCTGATTAACTTTTAAAATAAAATCAATTATTTCACCAGAAAAAACACACATCTATAATATCTGTGACTACCTTGTCAGTATTTTGAGAGGTGTATATGCAAACATGCTATCTAAACCACAGTCCACTGCCCTAGAATGAGGCACACTACTCTGCATTGTTCTAGACAGATAAATGAAGCAGACCATCTGTCTTATCTTTCAGGTTTTTACCTACACTCCCAAAATATTCCGGAAATTACTTCACAAGGTAAGCTGTCACATACACACACGTTCTCTTCATCTTATACAAGAAAACTAGAAAATAACAGATGAACTGGCTGCCTAACATGATGTTAGTTTTGAGCCCAGACTGCAGAACTCTGGTTTTAAATAATAAAAAATAAAACAGGATATACAATAATAATAATAAAAAGTATTTGTAATTACAACTACTTGCAAACAGTAAGTTTAAAGTTCAGTTTTGCATATACAAAGAAAATTTTGCATATACATAGAAAATTATGGTCTAGGATTCTTATTCTTTATGACAAACAGCTTCATCTCTATATTATACCTATTCTTCATGTGAATTTACAGATTATTAAGAATACTTTACAGTTAAAGTTTGGCTTCAACTGCTCAGTATTCAGGATTCAGTACTATTCTTCCACTTTTCATGCCTTAATGCTTAAGCTTTCTAAAGTTACTATTCAATATCAAGAAAAACCCAAACATACACTTCGTATGATGTATGGCCAGATGGTGTAATTCAGTGATTAATATTTAGGTCTACATGCAGACAGAGTTTACATAAATTATCAAAACCGGGCAAATGGATTGAACTTTGATCTTTCCTGTTTTTCTCACCAATCTGAAGCACTTTGTGGCCTTACTATCCTCCCACAAAGCACTGTTTTATCAAAAGAAAGTTAATCTGTATCTCCTCAGACTTAATAGCCACACTGGAAACAAGAGTTGAGTGGTATTGGCAGACACATTTCAGAAGTGTGAAAGACCAATAACTCATGAATAACAAGTTCGTACTAACAGTTTTAATGAGTGTTTTAATGGTTTAATGGATGGCACTTTAATAGGATTTCTAGTATTTTCATTCTGAAAGCTTGCCTTCAATACAGCTGTCATTAACAAAGAACTGTATTTCTTAATAGCATAACTCGTAGTATGGCTGCTTTGTGCAAAAGAAATAAAAATACTGTTATTTCCCTCCCATGCTTTGACAGTCTTTCAGCTATTGTGCTCTAAATGGTTGGCTGCTGAAACAAGTGTGATCTGTTAGTAGGAAAAGACTTGAGCAATATTTACTAATACAGTGCACCATCCATAAAATAGTTCATTGACTAATCATGGTAACCAAAATGCATTTCCAGAAGAATTTCAAACTATCCCACTCCATTAAACTCTGTACCTGCGCACTGTGCAGTTTTCCTTTACGCCACTTAAGCAAAAGGCAAAGTTTACGCCACTTAAACAAAAGGTTCCCTGATATGAGTCTTCCAGGAGTATATCCTGGTTCAGTACTAAGGAAGAAACAAGTATGACAAAATGCCATCCCTCCTGGTGTAAGCTGACACATGCCTGCCTGCTCTGGAATAGTGCTCTACTAAGAGTAACTATGGCAGCAAATTAGGAGCCAGCAGTTTTAAGTTTCTGTGGAATATGGGGATTGAGAAATACTGCATAGGTTTCACAAGCTGAGAAGGGGAATGAAACATGTCCTGTAAAGCATTTCCAAGCACTGTAGGTGCTGTGCTTTCAGCTGGAATTAAATAATCTAAGAATACTAGTTCATAGAGAAATTTAAGACCAGGTAGACAAAGAAGAATGCAAAGGAAAAATCTGAGAGGATGTCAATGCAAAAAGACTCAGTACAACTAGGGAAAGTACTCAGCTATGCAGAGAAATAAACAGTTTGACCCCTTTTACCAATGTCAGCAATTGTGATGAGAATTTCATACCACCGTGGATGAATCTATAGTAGAGTGCTATTGTATTATGCAGGAAACTTGCTAATAGAATGAGATTTACATACTGCATTACCAAAATGTGAATGCTAGATGCATAAACACTAATACATGATCATGGCAATTTGCCCACTGGAATTCTATTTTTTTAAATTGAGATGGAGACTTCCTCATCACATTATAAAGGGTATAATTTTCAAGAATATGGGGGGAAACTCCACATGTGGCTAAAGCTTCTTTGGAACACAAATATAAGTTTACATCTTGGTACTAAAACCAGTTAAAAATGCAGATGAGACATTTCCTGTTAACTCTTAAAGGAAAGTGGCCCAACTGTTAAACAGTAGCTAGAAATACTACTAAGGCTTTGCCAAACTCTTCGCAAGAAAAAAAGGTATTTCCTGTACAACATCAAGCTAATATGGAAGACTAAATGGATGAGTGTAAAACCTGATTCCAATGGAATCAAACAAGCAATATAACTAAAGTATACTTAAGGAGGAAAATAAGCATTATTTGAAGACATCCTTGAAGGAGACTCTCTATGTCAAAAAGCATTAAACACCCTAGTTTTTAAAAATTAATCCTATTGGTTGTATATTTTGCCACCAGCCTTATTCCACACCTGCAATTAAAAGTTTGATCATGATATCATAACCAATTGTAACAGAAATAATTTTGTGTTGAAAACAGAGAACTATAGTCAATTTCAGAAAATAAATACTAGGAGCAGATGAATACCTGAGTAATAAAAGAAACGTGCTTTGTTTAAGTATTTTTATGGTTAAAGCATCCTGCTATTTTGTTTTATATAGTGTATGAAATACAGCAGGTCTTACATACTAAACTTTGTCTCATAGGAGATACCGGTGCTACTTTAAATTTTCAATATGTTTTTCCACATATTTTTTAAGCACTGTCAACATTTTTTTTTTTTTTAAGGAAGAAGTAAAGGAGTGAAATTCTTTGCTGATTCCTCCATTTTTCTCTAGAGGACCCTAAAAATATTGCAAATTAATATTTCTACAAAGGTCCCCACAAAATTCAGTTTTACCTATGTAGTCTGTCCTTGAATAATTTTTCTTGCTCCAAGCAGTAGACTACTTTTCTATTTCTACACATATTGCTGCTTTCAGTTGGGCAAAATAAAACTGGTATGTATTACACTGTAGAATCATAGAATCATTAAGGTTGGAAAAGAACTCCAAGATCGAGTCCAACAACTGACCACCACCATTCCAATCACAGCACTAAGTGCCACATGCAATTGCTTCTTGAACATTCTCAGGAATGGTGCCTCCACTACTTCCCTGGGCAGTTTGTTCCAAGGCTTAATCACCCTTTCAATGAAAAAATTCTTCCTATGGTCCAACCTGAACCTCTCCTGGCACAGCTTGAGGCCATTTCCTCTTGTCCTGTCACTGGTTGTCTGTGAGAAGAGGCTGATCCCCACCTGGCTACAACCTCCTTTCTGGTAGTTACTTGACTAATTAAACTGTCTCTGAAAAATTTCTTGGGAAAATAGCATTACTATCAGACCAAGACACCACATCCTAATATGTAACACCAGCTTTCTTTTATTTCATTACTTTAATTATATAAGCATAAACAAATGCTGTTATCCCAATGAAGCATTCACAGCACAAATGAAGGAGATAATGCACTACTCTAAATCTTGACTAGCATCACTTCAGATTCCTGCAATATGTCTTTAAAATTCTCTATTATTACTATACTGCTGGCTCAGATACTACCCTAGGTGGAACTAAGCACCAAACAACCTAGGTGAAGGCAACAGCATATGTGCTATTAACTAGAAGACAACTTTTCATCGTTCACTGACTGCACTAATTGTTTCTCAATAAATGGAGCACATCTTATGAAAGTAAAGTTACAGAATACCGATAAAAGATGCTTAGAGCATTAGAAAGAGGAAACTTTTGTAAAGATAAAGAATAAAAACATATTTTTTGCTGAGAAAAAGATTGATTTTTGCATATGAGTTACTATTAGCTACAATGATATAGCACTTAAGTGCAGCTGTTTCTTTGGTAGAGACTCATTCAGAGGATTATCTGTCCTTCCTGGACTTCTAAAATGTATTATTTTGATAATAAGTTTTATATGTGCTTCTACTGTACAAGATTTACTGCGTTTTGGTATCCAGTGTTTATGTTGTTGCAGCTTGAGATACAAAAAGAGAAATACAACACATTCAGTCAACTGTGTTCCCATCACAAATCCTACCGATTCTGAAAAGCTACAATAAAACAATGTCAAAATGCATCTTCATGTTTTTCAGTGTTATAGCAGAATATTCAGTGTTAAAGCAGAAGACTGGTTGTAATTTACAGAAAGAAACCTGATGAAAGAATACATTAAACTATATACAACTTCTTGTAACATTTGTTAACCGGTGCATACACACACATTCACAGTAAACCACACAGTAACACAGAAGCTGATAGTGTAATTTTTGTATTGTAGTGACAGGTTCTCACACAAAAATAGTATGGATCTGAGTCTAGCTCCTTAAGGGTGTAAAGTTCTATCTACAGATCTCAGATAAGAAATGTTAAATTATTTTACACAAGTCTCAGGAATCTGCTTTGAAAGAATAGATTTTCTGTTCTGTCTTATAGGAGGAAATGATTTTACAAATACATCATAGAGTAGTCAGAACATTACTGTTCTTACTCAGTTTATCTCCATGACCACTTTCTGTTTTTAAATTCTGAAGTCTCAGTTACAAAGATCTGATCTATAAAGATCAGTTTTTTATGAATACAGCTTTTTGCTTTGCAGCTGTCAAGTCCTTATGGACCCTTACATTACATAAAAATCCCAATGAAATTGTCAAACTCAGCAAAAGCATCATAATAATCAGATGGGGTTAATCTTGCCTTTAAATTAGAGAACAGAAGAGAACTGTGTGACATTCATGATAAGATGTGTCATGTTCACACAGTAAACCAATATTTGTTTAGGCTTGGGGATTGCAAGCTAACAAAAATTAATGAAGTATTATGAAAAATTTATTTTGAAGTAGAAATTAACTCCACTGAGAAGGAGTCAAAGTACTATCTGTGTTAACACTACAGAACCACTTTATCCAACAGTTGAATTGTAAATTTATTTAAATCTTGCCACAGTCATAATCTTTCAGGCCTGGTCCTGTTGTCCCATAAAAACTGGTATTCAAGATAAATTTGTGAGAGAAATATAATGGAAGAAGTCTTTACTCTAAGAGCTGGGATAGAAGATGCCCTGAAGACACTATGACATATTTTCTGAAGACTTGTAGAACTCAGCCACTTGACGACACTGAACTTTAGAAAACACTACATAGCTAGAAGGTGTTCTACACTCGAGAATACATTCCCTTTAGCAGATTACAGTAATGAAGCAATTCTACTCTTTTCCTTCCTTTTTTTTTTTCCCCCTTGAGAATATACAGTTTATACCATGCGTATTGCCTAGTTACTTTATCACAATACTTCTTTCCCAACCTACCACACTACCCTACGTATTACAGAACCAGAGTGCAGAGGGATATAGTTTGGACTTACTTCTTTAATGGCAATTTCAGGTTCTTTTTCAACCAGCTTTCACATGGCATGAAAGGAACACATTCTCAGAAAAAAAAGAAAGAAAAAAAATCCCACACCACAAAAAATCTCACACCAGAAAGACCCTGTTTGTGAAGCTTTGTGTCAGGTGAATGAAGAAGAGTGGGTTCCCTTTAGGTTTATTTGAAGAAAGCAATCCTGTCTTGTCTCATGGTCCAGGTTTATAGAAAAGTTTTCCTTCATCTTAATAGGACTACAAGGAAGTTAGAGGGTTTCATTAGAAAATGGTGCCAGAGGGTATAAATCAGCAGAGGAGACTCTTTTGCTAGCTTTAAAGAGGCTGGGAGGTTTGTCTGAAGAGAAAGTGGAAACAGGCAAGGAAGTGATGCTCTTCCAAAAGGCAAAAAACAAACTTGCATTAAATTTTGATCAGAAATTCTGATCAAAAATAAGTGGATGAGCAAGATGGAAGAGGCACAAGTAGTCAGGTACTTCTGAAGAGCTGAAAAGGGTGCTTAGAAAACGAAGAGATGTGTTTGTGTTGTGAAACTAGTAATTCTTTTGAAGTGGCAACCAAAGTAGGTTGTGCTAAAAAAATAATTTAAACATCATTTTGAAATGGAGCTAACTTCCTGAAAGAAGGATAATTCAGTGTTCATCTGAAAACCATCAGTATATATTTTATTGTATAGTATCACGAAGTTGTCATAACAGTTATTGTATACTGTAAGTCTTTTTTTAAGAATTTCATCAATGCCATGCAAGTAATTTCATAAAAAGTAAAACAAAATAATTGAATGTCAAGGAGGAAAGGGCATTATTTAAAAAAAAAAAATCAGTAGTAATTGATGAAAACTGTTTTCTTCCCTAAACGGGTATTAATTGAAGGACTTTGCTGGCATCAATAAAGGTCAGTGGTTTCCTGCTGCATGTTACACCTTTAACTTTGAAGACAAAAAGTATCTCTTTTTCCATCTGTGTCACAGTTCTAATGTTATCTGCAGTGCTAATAACTGAACTGTTACCATCTGTATCTATTTCTGCCTTGCAATCAGATTTTAAAAGGGATTTTTTAAGGGATGTTAGTGAGAACTGCTGCTGAAGTAGAAGGTCCCAATCCATGACCACAAATATACCCACCAGCTCCCTTTGTTGGCACTAGAGCCCAAGTAGACATGTGGTGAGCTAGTTCAGGGAACTGATCCAGCTGAAAACAGCAAAGAAAAATAAAACAATTATTTTTCAGCTGAATCTATTTCCTGAGATAATCCTTGAACAGCTGCACGTGTGCTTGTGCCAGCACTGGCACAAGAGAGACAAGAGGAATGCACAGCCAAGACATGGAGATGACTTACAGTGATCATCAAACTGCAGCTTTAGTCCACTGCCTAGCCTAGACCATGAAACCTAACAGCAGTGCTTTTCATGTGCTCTGTTTCAAAATGGATGAACCTTGGACTAGATGGAAATGGAGTGGCATCTCTAAAGCTGTGAGTTCAAAGATAAATGTTGAAGCTTCTTGGACAAAACAATATGAATGAAGTAAAAAAGAAGGAAAAAAAAAAGGAAGTGAAAGATGTCCTGTTTACACAGACTAGAGAAATTTCAGGAGGGACAGATACTAAGACTTTAATGATTTAATGTATCTTCACAATATTGGTTATAAATTATTCAAATTACATTCTTAAGATGATTTTAATGATTTAATAAGAAAGAGAAAATATAAAACACCAAAACTTTAAAGTTCTATTACAGCATAAGAAAACCGTGTCATCTCCACATCATGTTAAGACGTAGTAATGTCGAACTGTTTACTTGTATAGAAATTATACTACATTATATGACTTTTAAATGACTTGGAATTTCCTACACAGAAAAAACAATTAATTTGCCCATAGTACAACACGAAATGATTTTTAAATTTGTACCAAATGTTATCTTTTATTACAGTAAACATTCTGCTACATAAATTTCCCTGATTCTTTATATGCTACAATCCATACTTAAGAACAAAGGACTTACACCTAGAAAAGTGAGATTCTTCCACATTTTTTGTGATTGCAACAGTAAAGAGCAATCCTAAGATGCTCTTCAAACAATTTATTTTCATGAATTGTTGAAACTATATTTTCCCTTTTAATATCTAATGAGATTATTTTTAAACAAGTCTTCAGGACTTTTTGAATAGTGAATTCAATTACAAAACAGCAATTGTAGTTCTTTACCATAGTAACTAGTATTAACTTTTAACATTTGCTGTCAAGACTTTTAAAATACAATGGAAATGTATAGGGTTTCTGTATCGTGCAGTCACACATTACTATGAAACTAAGATGTGGAAGTCATCTTGAGTGTTTCATATTACACTGTCAATGTCTGTACAAACCTCCAAATGCAACTAATGTGTAGTCCCTAGAAAATAAGAGCAACACAGGCTTTTACTCCACACCATGCTAGCAAAGTGTTGGAGAGTTTTAAGCAAGGATTAGTGACACAACAGACTATAAAGAAAATACTGTGTCAGTGATCCCTCTGGGAGCTGTTAATCCTCGGATCACTGACACGATAGCCTATAGCTGATCTAAAGAAGCACTTTTTTACTGATGGTTCAGTGCATACATGATCGACATATTTTTGACATAGACAATATTTTGGCATTAAAGAAACAGTTATACTTTACAGTGTCTAATGGATAGCTCTCTATGTCCCTTTAACCACAAATTACTGACCTGAGAGACTGTTACTCTCCTCTATAGAAGTACCTATATACTCTGTGGGTTACTGACAAAGTGGCTTGTAAATGATTACTCTCTTCCAGTTAAATTCTTTCATGCTCTTATAGACCATCATTCACAATTTATCAAAGTGGTATTTTTGACAGGAGGAAAATACAATGTCTTGGAACTGTTATATTAGAAGAGACACCAAGCACTTGCAAATCCTTTTATTACATGCAAAATTAAAGCAGTGGACTGAACCTTCTTTGGAGCTTTTACTGTATGTGTCCTGTCAACATTACAAAGGAGATTTTAAAAATAAGCTAAGGATCTTTAAACTACGAGGAAGATAGATGTTTGTATATATTAAAAAAAGTAAGTGCTCTCTCATTCACACACTACTTCAAGTATGTGTCCATGGAATCTGCGTGACATGTATCCTTCTAAAAAGACAACAGAATTTTATGAGCAAAGGAGCTACCTCACCAATGCAGTCATTTTACACAGTTTTTTATCATGGTTTTAATATCATACAAACCTGGCACCATATCAGAGAGAAGTCTTGGCAAACAGCAAGCATTTTAAACTTTTATAGTAAGGAAGTGGGGAAAATTACCTCATACTCCTGTGAGAACTTCAAATTATCATTTGCTTTCAATCTTTCAATGTGATCTGCAAGTTCCAAGATAGGTATTGGGGGATGACTGGCCATACCTGTTGAATAAGAAAGAAGAACAGAATTCAAAGTAAACTACGGTGATGGCATTGCTCTAAAATTTAGAAAATGCAGTAGTTAAAATGTCTAGAAATGTGTAAGTAGTAGAGATGTCATATGTGAGAGAAGCAGGCAAATAGTTTGGCTACTCAAAGCAGGACATGCTCTAGAGAGATGAGCTTTGAAGACAAATTAAAAGAAGTCACCAAGCCTATATCCAAAGCTAACATTCCTAGTGTAGAGGAAAGAGTTACTGAGATATGAGTCAATGACTTTAGCTGGGCATGGAAAAATGAGACACTTAGACCTGATGTCAACCTCTGCTTTGAGTAATGACTCTTAATGTCATTTCAAACTCCTTCTCCTGCAATGCATGAAATGAAAACTCTATTGAATTAGATGAGGAAATGTGAGCTGAGAAACAGACACTGAAAGAGCCCTAAAGGGGAAAGAATAGTGTTTTGACAAAAAACAAAGTGACTTATGCATAATCAAGAAAAACAAACTTGAATAATGAAGGTTACCAGGGTAACCGGAGACACCTCAACCTGCAAAGGAAATGGTAAAAACCAAAGAAAGCTAAACCAACATAAAACTAACTTACAAAATAAAGCATAAAAAATGAAATGGAAAGCTTGAAGATCAATAAGAATGCATTGAAGTCTAGAAGACTGACTGTGTATTTTGACTAAATTAGAAATACTTGAGTATTTTATGAAATTTTGACGTGACTGACATGCAACTATGAATGACTAGAACAACATGCACCACTGCTTTTAGACAACAGTCACTGGAGACAACACTGGACATTAGACAATTAGAACTTCAAAAATGTTTCCACTAGTAGCAGATTGTAGAGGCAGGGGTTGTACAGTTTGGCTGGACACATGTACTGACTGCACTAGTACCTTAAAATATGCGTAATCTGAAACCCCATTTATCAACCCCTAAAAGTACCTACAATCTACTTCAGGTGTAAACATCTTTGTCCGCTGATGAAGATACTGAGTGAAAAAATAGAAGAAGAGGAGCTGGGAACTGGAAGTAGAGATGGGTGTGTAAGGGAGTACAGGAACAGCAAGGCAAAAGAAAAGACAGAAAAGAAGTGGGGTCAACTAGAACAATCTGCCAGCTTAATATTTGACAGGCAAAATTTTGTGTACGTATTTATTTCAAGCTATTCGTCTTCATGACCCTTTGCCAAAATGCTTACATTCTTCTCTTCATATTTTATGCTATCACACCTAAAATGAAAATGAGTTTTCAATAGCTTAAGGAAGAAATCAGAGCTGGCAAGAAAAAGTTAAGCTAGTGAACCCCAGGATCTCTTGAAATTACAAAGGTAAAACACTGATGACTCAAGGGGGCTCAAGCTGGAAGCCATGTTGCACAATGCAGTTTGCTTTGTCACCGTGAATTTCAAGAGCATGCCTAAGACAGTTGACTTGCATTTCCTTTAAACACAGCTGAAAATGACCATGTGGTTACAACACAGTCACACTATAGTATGTTTTTCTTTTCTTTAGTATTCTTTTTAATTCTTTTTTTCTTTCTATTTCTTTGACATCTCAAGCATCATAATAGACTCCAAAATAATGTCCAGCAGCACTGGCCCTAATTCTTCTTTTCCTACACATATATATTTTATCTTCATAGCACATCTGTGATGGTAAGACATTAAGGTAAGTTGTCAGTCAACTAATAAAGCAGAATATTCAGATCAGTGGGGAGATTCCTTATAAATTTCAAGTAAAAAATTAGTACTAATTTACTTGATACTTACTGCTCCTCTCCCATTTTCTTAAAAATTTCACTTAGGACTTGGCTACTCTCAAAATGAGTGTGGGTGACAGTCATCTAATCATTACACTGATTGATCCAGATCAAGCACCCCTATGGAAAATATGTGAGTGAAAAGGCACAAGAGAACTCTAGATTGATCCAGAAATGGAGGTGGACTGATGTACATCTAAAACAGTGCTTGAACAGAGAAAATAATAGAGACAAAGATGTTTAGACCTTTTCGAGCGAATCGTGGGAGAGAGTTATTATCATATAAGGACTGAGTGGTAGTTTGGCTAGAGAGGGAGGACACAGAGCCAATCAGGGAGGCGTAGGGGACTGAATTACTGCTCAAAGCTGTAAAAAGTAAAAGCCAATCGGAAATGGGAAACAAATTAGTAACAGCAGTAGACCATCATAATCAATCAATCTTGTACATACAGGCACTTCAGACATGCACAAAACAGCCTCTGGTAACTCAACTAAGATGTCTAAAGGTGCAGTTACCCTACTGTAAACATAAAGGACATAAACCCAATGAGTATGAGACTCGCTCATCATACAATGACTCTGACTAAATCACCAGCACCATGAACACAAATCATCATAACTAACTTACTGTAAAGGAATATTTTTTTAAAGATGTTGAACATCCTTTCTTTTTTAAACTATTTTTATTTATATGCTTCTCTATACGCCACTTAACATTTCCAAGGGGACCTTTCACATTAAACACTTTGTGCAAATACAAAATTTGAAATAAAACTTTATTTTCTAAGGCAAAAAGACAAGTTCAGAAACTGACAAGTTTTAACTGCATATAAACTTTTCCTCTACAACTCATTTTCAGCACTTACACTTTGAGTCTGAATAGCTTTCCTCAAACAATATTTGGCAGTTAACTTGTGAAGTAATTGCATTTGGTATATTTTAATATTTTGAATATCTAGTAATCATATATTATTAAATATGTAATATATCTGTGCTTTACTGAGACAAGTAGCTACTTTTTAAAAGAACTACTGGAAGACTTTTGTTATCAGTCTGTGAATCATAACAGAATATGCTACGAATGAACATCTTAAAATGTCATCACATTTCATGCAAATGCATGAGGCTCCTATAGAGCAGGTGGCGAATTTGACTCAAAAGATCTCACTTAAAATACAGCTAAACACACTTATTTTTGTGGCTATAAATAAGAAAATACACTTATTTGATGACACACTCCCACACCGATCAACATACGTTATGAAAACACAGAAACTTAAAGACAAAATACAGCTAAATCACAACAGATCCTGTGACATGCTAAAAAGTCAAAAGAAGTTCCATGCTGAAAACATGCTTTCAAATTCTCTTTTAAATAGGATATCTCTTTTTTTAAAGAAAAAAGAGATAAAAACACCTGAAAACTCAAACAAAAAAGAAACCCCAAAAACCACCACATGCAAAATACAGTTGAAATCATATTCGTTTTAAAAATTTATTTCCAGATTTTGTAGCAGATTGCCAAATGGGATTGATTTTATGCCGTCTAGTAGTAACACCTTCACATGAATTAAACAAGAATGTATGGTTTGATTACAGTGTAGCATCATCTTGTTAAGATGTGGTAAATACATGTCTAAGGAACATGGAATACCATTTGTGCTACAATTTCAAGGAAGAACTAAGAGAGTAAGGTCAGAATTCATCTGCATATTAACAGACATTAAACCTGTAAATTATACTCCTTTATTCCAGCTAATCAAGTTGATGTTTTGGGCTTGTCATTAGTGATTAAATTAGGATTTTGTTTGTTGTCAAGGTTTTATGATAAGGGCTTTAGAAACATTTATGAAACACACATTTATTTACCGATTTGGAACTGTAGGTTGACATACCCACAATAAACAAGAATAAAGTTAGAAATTAAACACAGACCATATCTGCTGGTATACAGACTACAGACTACATTAACTGAAAATGTGACTCATGATTGTGACCAAAATTTCTTTAGGAAAAAAGTGATATTTTAGGTCCACATTGAATTAATCACCTGTGATTTTACAAACTCCTCATTTTTATTTAATAACTCAAAATGGTCTTCCACATAACAATTGATGTTGGTTAAGATATTCCTTTATTGAAAAAGGAAGGAATCAGTAACAGTTATTGTTACTGACACTTATTCTGATCAAAAAGATAGAAACACTTGCTTAAAATTCACACATGGAAAATGGAAAAAATAAAAGATGCTGATTCAGTAGGAATTCAGCATTCATGAAAACTTATCAAGAATGCCTTTAGTACATATGACAAAAAAAATTACTGTTACTTTGAAATTTCTTTTTCATAAAGTCAGAGCTAGGCCACAGCATGAGCTTGCAAAGATAAATTTACAAGACAATCTCTAGAGAAATATATCATTCTGCAACAGCTATTCTGAAATAGTTGCACATGCACATATAATATTGCAAAATAATGTCACTTTTATTCCAGAATATTTTATGTTCTTCAAAACGAGACCAATTATTGTGGAATGAAAATAATTTCTGTTTTTCTGTATCAAAGACTGAGCTCTAACAAGGAGCCTTAGGATAGCCTCACAGCAGAAGCACCACCTCTGAGTAAGGTATAAAAGTCACCTATAGTGAGAAGAGGAGAAAGCTAATTTTCAGATCCTGATCTAAAAATAATACATACAATAACACGTGGAAAAAACTATGGTCTAAAATCCAGGGCAATAAAAAAGATTACTCTTGTGAAGGGAAGAATTTTCAACTTCATCTCCTAACTATGCAGATTTTGGTGTCCTCTAGGTTTGAAAGCAATGAAGTGGGATATCAGAGAAGTGTCATTTGTATCTGAAGTCTATACCTCCCTTAGGTGCCTAAATCCTCCATGTGAGACAAGTTCATAAGAAGAGCTTTATGCATGATCTCTCACCATGAGAAAGCATTTCAGTCTGGTTTTTCCATGGACACAATCCACAGTATTTCCTTCAGCATTGTCATGATTCTCACAAGCAGATGTCGAGTGAATAAACTATGCAAAGAAATGTCCCACTGCCTTGCAAAGCAAATGACTAAATCCAGACATTACTTTTTCCACTTTTTTTATTTGCACCTTTTTCCTCTTAACATGTTTTACACTTTTTCTGCTTTATCTTCAAACTAAGTTTGTGGAAATTCCTTAGTAACTCAGGGAATAAGTGTTTAGTGAGCACTTATTTAATTTAAAAAAAAAAGCAGCCTTTAACTTAGAGCTGTAATAACTCTATTTATTTTTCTTGTATTTAGTTCATAAGATATAATGAGATAATTGTTTAATTGGCACCCAATTACAAAAATTACTTGTAAGTGTGATGCATTTTACAGTTACATGAGGACTAAAAAATCAGTCACTTTTGAAGCATGACTCAGTGTAGTTATATGGCTGATTGGCAGATTGCAGTCTTTGCCTGAGCCTTGGATATCTCAGAACCCACTCAAACCACTTAATTTCAGTTAAGTTTCCTCTGCAAAACTGGACTTCTTCATTTGATGAAACCTTTTGTGAGGACTTAATCATTACCCCTTCTTTACCTTAACTTTCCTATGCAGCATAGAGACTTCTGAAATTTGTGCACCAAGTTAATGATTTTAATCCTGTGTTTCACAGGCAACTTGTAGAATAGTAAGAATGTGATAGACCTTTCCTCAGCTACTCCAGTTATGGAAGAGTAACAGACTTAAAAATGAAATCCTACTGAGAGATTGGGTATTTTCATGTTTACTCAAAAAGAACTTGACACAGCTGTGACCCCCTCACTGGCATATGGGCTTATCTAACACATACACATTTCTGGATAACACATATGGACATGGGATCTTGTTCTCAGATATAGAACTGTGGGCAATTCCAAATATCAAGGCAAAATGTGAAATTTATGTACAGAGTTACTCCCTCCAGTGATGAGGGAAGCCAGAAATTAATTTGATCCTTCCTGGACAAGATAACATAGGAAAGAAACTTTAAGTAAGTACTACAATAGTGAAGAATATAGTTCTCTATTGACAGGACAGTAAAAAGTGAAAGGAAAGCAAGACATTTATTGTGATGGTAGTTTAGATTGTGAAATTTTATGACATCTTCATGCTGAATGGACAATTTTATGACAAGTACAACATATTTGTGCCAAAATGATTCTCTAAATATCACCAAAGATAAAATGTTGCTTTCCCATATTTTCTGTCAAAAATTTATAGATAATCACCTTTTTTTGGGAATAATTTATACTTGTGTTTAGAAATTCAAATTTATCCCAAGGATTTAGCTTTCAAATTATTTTGATAGCTATATCTGATCAGGCCTTTCCTTACACAAAATATATGATTGATAGCATTTTTGGAATGAGGCCATTTAGAAATCTTTTAAAGCCCTAAAGTTTAAAAAAATCCAGAATATTATAAGAGTGTCTCATTCACTTCTCCAAGTGAAAACTGACAGTCTGAATATGCCAATGTAATTTAGAATTTTCTTCTCTAATACTTCTGTACCTTATGCATTCATTCTAAACTTTTTGTCCTCTCTCACTGGAGCAATTGGTCTGACTAGAGAGCTCCAAGCAAACTATGGATGCTTTCATAATGTAAATAAATCATTATAATAACAAATCATCTCCCCTGATGCATTTGTATGGGCTAGGCATACACTGGTTATTAAAGTACATTCACTGCTCTGTCCTTTCTTTTATCTGTAGGCAATGTTGAGAAGTGGTAACATCTTACACAGTAGGTAAGGCCATTGTACGACAGTAACAGCAGATGCCTCAGTAAAAAGAACCCAGTGCGTAATCACATCAGCCCTAATCCCTTCTCTCAGTTGTCTCCTTTGCAATACCTATTTCTGCTACCTTGTAAATAAAACCCATACATCTGAAACTGAAAGAACAACAAACACAACAAAACAGGTATTCTGAATGTACAGATTTTCTGTAGATTCCCTATGTTTCTCTTAAAAAATTTTCTATTGCATGTTATTTGATAGTGTGTTGCTGGTTGAGAGTTGGATCAACATTCCAGTAGGATCTAAATACTTAAGTTTAGCCTCATTTTAATGAAATGGTAGCCCAAATTGAAGCGAATGAGTTAGGTGAGGTTCTGCTTTTACTAGCATAAGAACTGTACTTTGACTTCACTGTGACTAAGTTTACGTACTAAGAACGTGTTAATTAGCCCTTGTTACAGTGTAAGACAGATCTACTGGAGTAAAAAAAACAAGGAGGTTTTTGTCCTTGATATTTGGTTGTATGCTGAGTAGTATAATGGCCTGTGCCTAGGGATCTTAGGTGGTACAATAGTAGGAAATAGATCATCATTTGATGTCTGTACTAAACTTTTAATACTAATTGTAATTCTCCAATCTGTGAAAAGAATTACAGCAAAGAAGAAGAGTTCCTAGCAGAAACAGATCGCAGATGTTCTGCTCAAATAGCTTAACAGAAAACTGCAAGCTTCCCAGATGAACTACAGCCCTGCAAGAAAAAGTACACTTTCAATCCTCTCCAGTTCTTTTCAGATCAATGAGGTGGAATTGCAGAGTCTACAAGTGCCACAAATTCTGCCATTTCTTAATAATGTTACATTTTCAATGCAAATTTGGAATTAATTACAATAAATTAATTTTATATGTAAAATTGTTAGCACTTGGCAGCAGAGGGTGTTTTTCACACATTTTATTATAATTATGATGAATACTAAGTAGATAGGTAAGACTGCATCTAAATAAACAGAGCACAGAAAATTAGGCTTATATATCTAGTGATTATTCCATTATTTATAGGATGCAGAAGGAAACATAGTGATAAAGGACAAGGAAAAGGCTGAGATAATTAATGCGTTCTTTGCCTCAATCTTTAATAACAATATCAACTGTTCTGTGGGTACCCTGTGGTAGAAGGCAGGTATGGGGAGCATGGTCAGGAACCTGCTACACCACTTAGACATGCACAACTGTGTGGGCCTGGATGGGATACACTCCAGGGTACCAAAGGAGTTGATGAAAGTACTCACTGAGACTCTTTCCCTCATGTACCAGTGGTCCTGCCTAACTGGGGGTGTTTCAGTTGACTGGAGGTTTCCAAATGCAATGTCCATCTACAAGAAGGATGGGAAGGAGGATACAGGGAACCACAGGCCTGTCAGTCTGGCTTCGTGTTAGGGAAGGTAATTGAGCAGATCATCCTGAAATCCTGGCTTTTATCAGGTATAGTGTGGCCAGCAGGACCAGGGCAGCAATCTTCCCCCTCTACTCAGCACTGGTGAGGGTGCACCTTGAGTGCTGTCTCCAGTTCTGGGCCCTTCACTGCAAGAAGGACATTGCAGTGCTGGACTGTGTTCAGAAAAGGGCAACAAAGCTGGTGAAGGGTCAGGACCATAAGTCCTATGAGAAGTAGCTGAGGGAGCTGAGGGTATTTAGCCTGGAGAAAAGGAGGCTGAAAGGAGACCTTATCACTCTCCACAAGTGCCTGACAGGAGGTCAGGTGAGGGTCAGTCCCTTCTCCCAAGGCAACAAGTCATATAGGAAGAGGAAATGGCCTCAAGGTGCACCGGGGAGGTTCACATCAGATATTAGGAAAAAATTCTTCACTGAAAGGATCATCAGGCACTGGAACAGCCTGCCCAGGAAAGTGGTGGAATCACTAGCCCTGGCATGTTCAAAAAATTGGATGTCACACATTGGGGCATTGTTGAACATAGTGGTGTTTGGTTAATGGTTGGAGTCAGTGATCCTAGAGATATTTTCAAAACAGATGATTCTGTAATTCTGTTAAGCTATCTACTCTACTCAGTATACACCTGTATACTAAAAATGACTTGTTTTAGACAAAAGCTAGACTTTAAGAACAAGATTCTTTCTTCTGATATTTCAAAGATTTGTATGTATATTTCTATCACTGTAAAACCCTTTAAAATTTTATGGAAGTGCTGAGTAACAGAAGAAAACTTTAGTCAGGAACAATGAGCCTATATTAAGATTGTAGCCTCGGAATGACAATTGTGAATGTAGACTTTCAATTATTTTCATTTACTGCATTTAAGTTCATATGGTAAAGAGATTCCAGAGCATGTCAACAAGATTCTCAACTGAGAATAAACTAAATTAGAAGATGTGCTCCTAAAACATACCTAAGTTGCCCCAGCTTCTAGGAGCAGTGTAATGGAACAGACTGAAAAAGCAAGGCTGGGGTAAAACTCAAGCCTCCACCCTTTCTACTTCTGCCATGTCCATTCAGTGTGGATCTTTCAGCCACATTCATTACTCTGCAGATCCACTCCTGCAGGGGCAACATTATCTTATTACAGTCTGTTTAGAATACCGTAAGTGAGATTTGCAAGTTCACTTAACCCTATAGTAATATTTAGTATGTCAACTTCTGCAGCTAATGCTCAACATCTCCTGCTTTTATGAACTTGAATTCACTACTTTTTGTACTTAATCATAGTAAGTTTGGCAAACACATAGCTCATGAAGATTCAGCATGTAATTAGTATCAGACTGCACGCAAATATATTGTAATAGAAAACAAGTCTACTGGAATGCAACTTAATAAAAATAAGGCCAATTTAAGTAAAAGTT
Source organism: Atrichornis clamosus (assembly GCA_013400975.1). Classification (NCBI taxonomy): domain Eukaryota; kingdom Metazoa; phylum Chordata; class Aves; order Passeriformes; family Menuridae; genus Atrichornis; species Atrichornis clamosus. The sequence continues at coordinate 173,758 of WBMZ01009000.1, forward strand.
GACTCCTAAAAAGGTGGTAAAAAGTAAATACTATTTTAAGTGTTTATCTCCTGGTGCTTCTTGACTATCAGATTAAATGTCTTTAAGAAAACAGTGCTTAATGAAAAAAAAATCATTTAATAAAGTATTTGACAGTGCGTTGCTTCTGACCTCAGAACTACTGACATATTTATATCCTCCTTAACCATAACATATAGCCTTATTTTCAAAGACAAGACCATTTATTTAGTTAGTATTTCTTTTCTGTATTGTACATTTGCAAATCAGTGAAACTCACAATGATGTTAATAGATTACCGGATAATGCAGTAGGTGAGGAGAAAGCTTGTTTACAAAGACGTACCCATAAGAATATCATTAATAAATAGAGGGATGCACATTTCCCAGTAAGATTTTCTAGCATTTTTAGGTTTAACTTGGAATTTTAGCACATAAAACACACTTATACAGTGTAAGTGTCTTTGGGCTCTTCCTTAAAAAACCTCAGTTTTGTTTCATGCAGGATTTTTCTTTAAATAAAGGAATTACAGAATTATTTCTAAAGCTAATAAAGAAATATATTGTGAAAAAGGAAAAAAAGGCAATCAAAATATATTTTTCCAATCAATCAATCTTTCTTTCTGTAGTAGCATTAGCAATCAGCTTGCGTTCACAGAGCTCTCAGTGAGTTATCGTCTCTTACCCGGAGTTTGAAAGTTAAGGCGTCGCAGCTCCACTGGATCTGTGGGATGGTGAGAGGGCACCTCCTTGCTGTTGGGTATGCTGCTCTTTCTAGAATCAGATTCAGCCCTCTTCCTGCGTGGAAAAGGTGAATACACATAAACAGAAGATAGACATGTTAGCTTGACAAAGGTGCCTGAGCATTTTGCAATATATTCTGAAGGCGAGATGTTTATTTCTGGAAAAAATATTTGATCCTGTGTGAAGGTAATATAACTATGTATGGTGGGTTGGGCACCTACAATTTCCAATGTCAAAATGAATATAAATATAGCAATGTCAGAGAGAAAATAGCTGCATTCTGTCCAAGATTAATCCTCCTGAACATCCTTCTGGTCACCCTAATACTTTAGTATTATAACATTAAACTTAAAAAAAATTCAGACTATTTTTTATTTTAAAAGCTATCTAGCTATACCTTTATAAAGAAGCGACCAACTCTTGAGCATGTAATTAAACACCCCAAGTTATTGTAATTAAATACTCCTTATTTTATACACACAGCTCTGCATTATTATAAAAAAATAACTTGCATACTTTGGGTATTTTTATTATGAGAGAGAACAGTACAGAAAACACCTATCCCAGAAGACATCTATTCTTTTCACTTTCTAGAAACTCAGAATTTGCTGTTTCTCTCATCTCTGTAAGAGCTGAACAATAAAATCTTCGTATGTCTGATCACACCTACATATATTCAAGTCTTAGATTCTGTATGAATATTTCTAGTCAAATTAAGATTTTCATGGCAAAGGAAGGAAGGAAAATAAAAAAAATTGAGAGAATGGAAGAGAAAGAAAGAGAAAGAAACTTGTGTATGTTGCCTTTCTTCAGGGAGAAGCAGACCATGTGTTCTGATGCTGACTTTTTTGATAAAATCGACTCCCATTATCTGTGTATATCATTATCTGACATAAAACGTGGAGAACTATGTTACATGAAGAGTAGCTACCACTCTGCATTTGTATACTGGAAGTGGTTCTTCACTTGTTACCTGTGCTCTCCTGAATGAAAATACAAAGTGGCTGATACTTTTTATGTAAAATAAAATGGAAGAAGGAAACACAGGAAGAGTTACTTTGTGAAAACAGAACTGAGATAATTTTAAGGCTAATGATAGCAAAATCTTTTCCAGTTGCCCAATATTTACCCTAACATAACACGATTTTTTTTATAATTGACTCACAATATGACAACGCTAAACCTGTTATTACTCCAGTTGATTTCTTGCTGCTCTTGTGATGAGGAACACCAGGTGACATACAGCAAGATTTCAAAAATTATGCAAACAAGACAAACGGCAACACTGTTGTAGGAATTTTTTGAAAGTTACTAGTCTTGTGGTTTCATTGAACAAATTAAAAATGTTTTACTGCAAAAACACTCCATCTGTTCTCTGGTAAATACCTTTACACATTTATTAATTTCTCTTTAGTGAAGTAATAAAAATTTAAATCTGATTTTTCTGTTTTTAGTGTTTTTTATGCAAAATTATTATGGATAAACTCATTTGAAATTCCTTTCTTTTGATTTTGTCTATTTCAAAGTCCTACCACCATAGCACAATGCCCTAAAGCTCTTTCTTCTTAGTAAAGATTTATGATGTAACTTTCAAGTCTTTCAATCTGTCTTAAGTCTCCGAGACCGTCCAGAAACTAGCTTCATTTAACATTTTTCCACTTGAGAGTTAGTACTCGGCAGCATAACTTCATATTAATCTAGTAAAAGCACTAAAATCTCTCTTAATCACATATCTGAATATTTTGAATACTTGAAGATAACACAATAGTTTATTATTTTTTATTATTCATGGAATGATTATGGGGTTTTTTATCTCTCCAACCTATAGAAGACATCAAAATTCTTTCAGATTATACAATGATTTTGAGATAGGTGGGGAAAAAAATCCACAAAGGACAATGAGATCACTGTATCATTTTCACTTGTAGAACTGTAAGTCAGCATTCAGTTTCTGTGTACGGAGCATTATAGAGATTCAGAACAGCTAACACTTTAACTACAACCATGCATTCCTTCAAGAACTTTTGTTATAGCAAATAACCAATGATCAACTGCACTAAAACTGAAATAAAACCATATGAACATTGTAGAGCTATGCTATCTCTTGAAAATATACCCCATGGAGACATAAAAAAACCCAGTGAAACTTTGCTGCTTTTATTACATTACTTTTCAGTGCTGTATATAACATAGCAAACCTTACAGTTGCCTTCATATTGATAGATTACTGCCTACATTCACTTAAGATTGACAGATGCTTTGTCTTAGATCATTATCATGATGACTTCTTTTTTCTCCTTTTTTCTCCTTTTCTGTATTAAATGAAGAGTGATTACTTTTCACATCTCACCTGTCAGGTTTACTGCTCCATTTTAATGCAGCAAAGAGGGGAGAAAAGATGAAATGTTAGTTGACCAGCAGCACAGAGGATAAGCATGAAAACAGGAGATACAAGAAAAGTTGAATTGCAATAAAGATATATAACTAAACCAAATTAAGAAATGACAGCTCATCAAAGTATTTAATTCTTGGGAATATAGAATTAATGGAGGACACAAGGTCACGTCCAAAGCAAATCTTCTGCTGAAAAATACACCTCTCTTAAACACTATCTGCCAAGAAATGAGACTTCAAATTTTAGCCAGTAATGGAGAATGGGTGTTTAATCTGACCCATGAAAGTAATGTTAATATTACACTGAAAAATTACGTCTCACTAAGATGTAATTCCCTCTTACATTCTAGAGAGAAGAGAGATGAAAGGAGGGAGGAGAGGAAAAATGAAAGTGGAGGGCAGACTAGAGTGGTAAGGAGCGAAAGGGAGAAGAGGGAAAGAAAAGCAAGTGAAGAAAAAGGTTAAATATATGAGATACATAAGACTTGTACTAAATTTTTAAAAGAATAAAAATAAATGAAAACTTCTAAAACTATTTTACAAAACCAGGTAATAAAATAACAAGAATTTTTAAACAGTACTCTGGAAAGCAAGGTAAGCATAATTTTTTTTTCCATAAAGTATTACATATCATTTTAGATTTAGAAAGAATGTCATGAACTAGAGGTCTACAGTGCTCTGTATAGATATGTAGTGATCTATGATCTATAAAGATCAGGTAAACAGGAAAAATAATTTATTATCTCTCACCAACATGTTCTATTATACATACACACTGTAAATACAGTGCTTATCTTTCTGTGTGTTGATCATAATAAACAGGAGTTCTACAAACATTTAATATCTTGTAGTCTGCAATGACCAGATTACACACGTTAAGAAAAATGTCTTTTAAATTCTTCATCATCACTTAAGATTTCCCGACTTTCATTTCTGTGCCTTTTTTCAACATCTTCTGGGTTTTTTATTTTAGAAGCATGCTTCTTATAGCTGAAGATTCAGCAGGGGACCAGCAGGTCAAAGGAGATGACTCTGCCCCTCTACATTGGTGAGACCACACCTGCAGTGCTGCATCCAGCTTTGGGGTCATCAGCACAGGAAAGACAGGGATCTGTTGGAGCAGATCCAGAGAAGGGCCAAAAAAATCATCATGGGAATGGAAGAGGAAAGGTTGAGAGATCTGGGACTGTTCAGCCCAGAAAAGCGAAGGCTTCAGGAGACCTTACTGCAGTCTTTCAATACATAAAGGTGGTTTATAAGATAGATGGGGACAGGCTTTTACAGTAGAGCCTGTAACGATAGGACAAGGGTAATGGTTTTAAACTGGAAGAGGGTAGATTCAGACTATATAGGAGGAAGAAATTTTTTACGATGAGGGCTGTGAAACACTGTTACAGATTTCCCAGAGAGGTGGTGGATGCCCCATCCCTGGATACATTCAAGGCTTGCATGGCTGGGGCTCTGAGAAACCTGAACTAGTTGAAGATGTCCCTACTCATTGCAGGGAGTTGGACTTTTAAAGGTCCCTTACAACCCAAACTATTCTATGATTCTATGATGCTATGATTCAGAGTGCCAAAGCTCACTGTGTGCAAGTTTAGACTACAGTCTTCTGAATCAAATCAAAAAGCTGCACTTTTATAAAGGCGAACAATTCAAAGTCTGTCAAGATGGTTTTAACTTCTCTTCCTTAGAAATGGAAAGATCTAGAATGAGGCACCTTTTGCTCTTCATCAGTGAGTAACTGAAATCAGGGAATTTGTAATTTCTTAAAAACTAGGTAGACTAGCCACATACATTCATTTGTTAAAAAAAAAATCCTAAAAACACAAACAAGATGACAGGATGTTTCATGGGGTCATGCAGTCTTCTTTCTAGTTTGTCCATTTCTGAGAAACAACAAACAATTTCTAGAGCTCTTTAACATTCACTAACCAGGTTCCTAATCAACCAAATCCTATGTAATTTGACACTTAAAATAGATATAAACTGTGACTCAAGCAGACCTCCTAATCGTTACGCATTTCCTCTGGGGTATACACCATCTCTCTAGCTAGGCTTGCTTTTGTTTGAGATTTTGGATATAAATCTTACGGTGATGTATAATATAATCCATGTTTGAACAAGCAAAATATTTATTTTCCTGAGGACAAGAAAATAGTCAAAAAGGAAGTGAGATTTAGCTAATTTACTTGGATCTCTAGATTTGATTATTTATAAAGTTCAATAGATTGAAAGATCTCCTCCAAAAGAGGTGTCTCCCTTCACTATGACTGCAGGTTGGTTTCACTGCTGCAAGGACAGAGAACACTGAACTGGTTACTGGCCAAGTGAGTTCCATTTGCCAAGTCAGTTCCATTTGCCAAGATACAGTCAAGCGCAACTCAGGAAAAAGTAATTTCTCCTGTGAGGATAGCTGAATATGGGAACAGGTTGTCCAGAAAGGTTGTCGAGTTTCCATTCTTAGCTATACAAAACTTGCCTAGACATCCCCCTGAGCAAACTGCTGCAAGTGGCCATGCTCCGAGCAGGGCTGGGATGAGGCAAACTCTAGAGGTGTGGCCCTTTGGTTCTGTGAGTCTTCTTCTGCACACAGTACATTAATTAGCCTCACCTGCCTTGGCTGTTATATTGACACTATATCCAATGACAAGAAAAGGTACTCTTCAGTATTTTCTCCATCTATTACTCTTACTTACTAAGCTGCAATGACCTTTTGGCTATATTCTAATAAATGATCCAAAAACCTTTCTATGACATATCTTTACCTTCAGATTTTAAGAAGAGTAAATGCAGAGGCAATAACCTTTCTACAACTTAGCAACAAGTAATAAAGAGGTCAAACTTGCACTCTTTGTCTTTGGCACAGTTAATATACTTCAAACCAACCCGCACAACTTATCCACACTATCTAATAGTGTCTGTTTTAAGGAAGGGCAAGACTTCTCCCCATAAAATTATTCTTTTGGAAACTGCAGCCATAATTTCTCTGTGATTGTAATTAAAATGTATAAGTAGTATTGTAAATCATGAGCTTAGTGGTCCAAGTCTGTTCATAAAGGTTCCTGTGGACAAAGGGAATTAAGCATAGTTGACCTTTATTTGAGTTACTACTCTTTGCACTTCAGAAGACACGGCCATTTATTGGCTGTCCTCTTTGCACTGCACATCCTTCAACAACATCCTCTTTAATATTTTCTGCATGTATGTTCATGTATTAGACTGATGCCCTCTACCTTTTTTTTTCTCGCTCTCATACTTGTTGCACTTACACCCCAATATATTTTAGAAACATATTTGCAAAATTTCCTGTATCCACAAAAATTGCTTGTTTTCCTGGAGTTTTTTAACATATTTTTTCCATCCAACTTCTGTAGCCACAGTAAATGCATTTAACTCAGAAATTAAATGTGACTGTTTTCTCAGACCAATATGTTAAATATCCCAACCATCTTGTCATTGCTCTTCTACAGTCAGTAAGTCTATCAAAATCTAGCAGTTAGCTTGCATTCAGGTTACATAGTCTTGAAAAAAAATCCAATTATATATTATATTTTTACAGAAATGAGAGGACCACAGATTGCTAAAACTGCAGTCATATTTCTCAGAGGTAATTTGCCAAATAAGTGCAGTTTAACAAATTAGAGTAAATAGCTGAAAATAGAAAAATAAATAAATACATATGAACATTTGCCCAAACCGTTCCAGTACAAGTAGTAAATAACAGATGGAAGATATGTCCCCCATTTTCAGTGAATGACAATCTCTTTGCACTACTGATGAGCAATTTTACCTGCTCGTATGTGAAATATTCCCTTTTTTTTTTTGGTAATAGATTTGAAGACTGTTATTTTGGTTCCATAAATGTAATCAGTATTTCCAGAAGCAGCTGCATATCTGCTTAATATGCTGTTGTTTGGATTCCTTCTGTAGTATTAATACTTCAAAATAATCAGAAGAAAGGAGTATTTCACTTTTAGCACATCTCTAATGACCAGTTTTTGAAGTGATGGACAGAAATAGAGTTGCTAACCAACAAGATCGGCTACAACACTATGCATTAACAAAAACATTCAAGAGACATAGTATCTGCAAGCAACACACTGTATCTTATGCTTCTGTATGATTACAGCCCTAAATCCAGTCTATAAATGTATATCTATTTGGTATCCATAGGTGAAGTTAAGTCTGGGCTGATTATTTACTGCTGAACAGAGGAAAAACTGAAGCCAGTTCTCTTCATGCAACTTCAGAGTTACTTGGCCAGAGACATTAAAGATGGTAAGACCACACAGACGAGCAGGATTTAAATACTTGTATGCAGGTGATAGCATCATAGATAGCATCATAGTTTTAGAAGACATACTTCATTTAATGAAATTACTCCTAGTGCACCACCTCCCCAAAAATTTACAGCATCTTTTTAGTATTCCCCAATTATACGTTATCAATATATTTCAAAAAGGCATTGTAATGAAATATAAATATTAAAATAACCTTTTTGGGTTTTATCGTTGGTTTTGAATCGGTATCTTGACCCCTGTGAACTCATTTACACTGTAAAAGTCTGCTATGTATATATTATGGTATCGTATACAGTTTTCACTGAGTATGTTATAAGACAGAGGGAATTCCTTTGTGTAATAGCAAAACAACATCTGTGTTACACACAGTGAAAGAAGAATAAGTGAAATTTGATGTCATTGCAAGATTAGTAGAAAACAGCTATTTGATGTCTCTTTAATCTCTCAGATCAGAGCTTCAAATTCTATAGATACATTGCCAAATTGAGGCCAACTGTCAAAAGTTAAAACTCAAATTACTTGAGAGGAGATGAAAATCACATTTAACATCAAGCTGAATGTAACCCCTAATGTATTACTGTTACACATCTAAAAACAAATTTTAAAAAGTCAAATGTGCAAATTCCATACATATTTATACGCAAGCACATATTTATTTTCTTCGCATACAAATGTATCTTTGCATACAAATGTATGCAAAGTGGAAAAAAAATTTAAATGCAGAAGTGTTAAGATAGTGTCATCAGCAGCAAAATGTACCTAGACACCTGTAATTATTGGAAACTTTTAGTCAAAAATTTCTGCAACATTCTGGAAACCATTAACAAATATTGAAATATCCCAAAGCAATGACAGCCACTATTGTAGCACGAAAATACAGTGTGGAACAGTATTATGAAATGACCAATACATCAGGAAATTATATACCTAGTAAGAAAACTAAAAGGTAAACTTACCTTTTATAAAGAAGTATAGCAATAACAATACAGATGATAAACACCACCGCAAGAACTGGTCCAACAACCCAAATCAAGCCTTCTTCCTCATCTGTAATTGGTTGGGGATCAAGATCCATTGACACAACAGGATCTGAATATGGGCTTGTTGCATACATGGTCTATAGAAATAAAAATAATTCTTAATCATGAAGGAATACATTTAAAATATTAACTATCCCACATCTAAAATAAATGTATAGAAAATGATGCAATGAATACAACAAAGTGGAAATGCTGTTTTTCTTGAAGTCAGGCAGTATAAAAACTGGCAAATTGAATGGTGTGTTGTTATTTGTATCTTTATTTTGTGTTCCACATATTAGCAGCGATCTGCAGACAAATCATATAACACAGTCCTCTCAAAACAACAGTCCTCTCTGCAACTTGAGCAGAGAATGAGACAATGAATAGGTCACTGGGAATTATAACCCACCGGTTACTCATTTCTGGGTTTTGTTTTAATTTCATACTGGCTTAACACTTTCTTCCTGCACAATATAAAAGCATACTTTTGGCAGAACAAGATTGCTGTAGATAAAAATAAAGAGGACTGAATGTAGGAGGTTCCTTGAAAAGTGTCTTATGGAATAGCACAGTGCATTTTGACCAGTCAAAAACTGACAGAGTATTTCTACAGAAGGCGGAGACAACTAGAATTTAAGACTGAGAAACAGGGGAAGTCACTGTACCGTATGAAGGGAAGCTAAACCCTCAGTCTTTCAAAAGGATGGAGCCAGAATTATGAACCAACAGAGACTGTTGAAAATCTTTGCTTTACTAGATGGTGTAAAGCCAATGGCCTAGGTCTGACCTGAGATGTTTGATCCATGGCTGAGTGTAGAGTTAAAATTACAGACTGGTGAGGCTGAGGAGCCAGCCTGCCAAAATTGGATTATTTAAAGAATTCTGAGTTACAGTAAAGTCAGAAGTGGAGAATCATTTGTAAATATTTCTTGTCTGTGCTGCAGTGTCTTCATCATCAGTAAACTTGGATTTGAACTTTTGCAGTTCTTGCAAAGGACTTAAGAACTTGATTCAGTAGTAGATCAGAAATGTCAGCTAAGACAGAATACGACAACTGGGAGAAGAGACTAGCTTCCATTTATGTTTGCACTGTATTCTGAAAGATGCCCTAAGCCAGGACAAGTGTTATCAAAGGAGACATGTCTTTTTACACTTCATTTTGCCTTGGTTTGGGCTCTGGGCTATGACAGTGTCTGGATTTGAGACAGAATCCGGATTGGCAAAGCTGAGGCATTTACACTAGCTGGTATTGAGCTAGCACCCACGCCAACAATCTCCAGTAATATTATGATATTTTACTACACATGACACCAAAAAACCTCTGTGTCTGCAAACTGGGGAGTCTTCATGTTCCATTCCTGAAACACCCGAGCTGACTGATTTTTTTTTTTTTTACCCCAGCTTTAGTATTCTCAAAAGATAAAAAAGGCTCGTTCCTAGAGGAAGAAACTCTTTGTATTTAGCCTCTTCCTTTGGAGTGGGCAGCAAAAATGCCTGGAAAAAGATACAGAGGGATATTGAGGGCAACAGTATAAGCACTTACAACTTTTCCTTCAATAAATAGGATTTTGCTTTTAATATTCAACAGACCTGTATTAATGACTAATTTACACTCATTTACTATTTTCCAAATTTATCTTTTTTCCTTCCTCTTGATGATATGCTTAACATATTTATAGATTTTAATCATAAGCTTTCCAGCTTCCATTTTACTAAGTTAAATAAATTCAGACCTTCCAATGCCCTCTTTTAATCCACATTTTCTATTCTACCAATCAATAGAGAAATTTTGTGCTCTCTGAAGGAGAAGCCTTATATAAAATATAACATTAGAATATCAGGAAAAACATCGCTTGCAAGTTACAACTCATACATCAGTAGGACCTATAGTGCTAAAAGAAAACCAGCAATATTGAGAGCTGATACACTTGAGCATTTCAAGACACTGAAAGTTGAATCTCACTCACCCTTAAATCTCTTCACAGTCTGTGACTACCTCATGCTCCTCAATCACATAAATGTTTCAGATGGCATGCTAAACCATGTATTATCCATAGTCTAAGTTCAGTAATGCCTTTTGAAATCTTGCAAGAGTTGGACCATACATATATTTTGCCATATATGTCAATCTGCAAACCTATTTCTTCCTGCTTTTTCATCCTAATTTCTAACAAAGCAATACATTTAGGTTATTTTTACCTTAATTAATATTAAAAAAACCCCAAGAAACTGCACTTTGTATTGAGAAGATCAATTTTAATACAGGTAATTTATGACAGACAGATTTATGGCCACTTCACTTTATAGTCAAAAGCTTTCTATCTTCTCCAGTTTGAATCTTTCTGATGCAACAACTTCAGAATTATCTGTCTATGCAGCCCATGTCATAAAGTGAAAAGGGAATTTTTGATTTATGTTAGAGCTTTCAGGAGGCACTTACTTTATTTTCAAATGAAGCTATGTATCCAAAAGTATTCAAAGTGGAACTACTTCGTCATGTTTAAGTAGGCACATTCCATTGACACCAAGAAAGCAATTGAAATGTTACACACTGGGAGCATTTGACTAGAATGAAGAGTATTGGTGTTGTAGTTTCAAGTGATTGAACCTGCAAATGTACCTGTCAGGTTTAGTTACCAATTAGAAAGGTACTGTATTACACACCGTATGTTAAAATGTTAATGTGTTTTGCACCTTTAAAGAGTCTTATTTCTGTCTCTTTTTTTTTCTTTTTTAATATATTACACGCATTAGGTTAACTCACGCATAAAGGGCTATAACTACAAGATGAAGAGAAATGGCAGCTCATTGTTTAGTTCACCTCAGAAATTTTCCTTATTATTGAATTCTTTTCTAGCTTTCTAACAATTTACTGATAAAGTTGTTATGCAATTACTGTAACTAAAGAGGGTATCAGTGCTTGTCTCTGATTCAATGGATCTTTCCAAGAATCCTGCATGTCCTACACCATTATTCGATGGTAGCATTAAAAGAGATCAGTTCTTCTAAATACACTGATAAAGATGCTGCTGTGAAGTTCTTGTCTCAGAACTTGTGTCCATGGTCACAAATAACACAGTGTGTAATTTTCAAAGGATCACAACATAGCTCATGAAAAGGTTATTCTTAGGTTTCAGTTATGCACAGAAGTAACATACAAAGGTGCAACCAGAACGGAAAGGTTTAAAGAATTAATGGGCACTGAGCAAGGAAACACTCACTTTAAAGATGCCTTGACATATAATGTAAAAAAAACCCCCAACTTTAGGGAAGTGGAAACATTGAAAAAATATTTTCATGATTGTGTAAGGTAATTTTGAGATTGAAAAACATTAACTAACTTACAGATTCTGAGTGCTCCATTACGGCCAACACAAAGAAGACATATTCTTGACCACTCTGCAGTTGCTTATTCTCAAATCCGCCATAATGTTTCTTATCCCCCAATGTGAATTCCGTAGGAAGAACTTCAAAGTGAGCTGCAATATATGGCTTTAATTCAACTTCCCTCCCAAGACGAATGCTTCTGCGTTTCCTAGCTATCTCCTTAAGTAGCTTTAGAATGAAGGAAAGGGAAAAAAGAGGGGGAGGGAGAGAGAGAGAGAGAGAAAGAGAGGAAGCATGAACAGAAAGATAACTGTAAACAATTGTAATGTAACTTATTGACAGTGTAATGAGAAAATTAAATATAAGACCAGAACTACAACAACCAATTTATTCACGTTTCATGGGACATATCAGTATGACCAAATCAATTCTTGCAAAACCTTCCAATTTCTTGTTGTCCTTGTTAAGGTAAGATATTGGGAGGCAATTGCAGTGCCCAGAGTACAAATACAAAATAACTTTTTGTGATGCTGTAGTGTCTGGGGGAGGTGGAGAAAGGATAAGAAAACAATATACCTTCTCTGAGGACATAGATATACACACATCATAGTACATACTTTATCTATCTACCTATCTATCCATCTCTATATGAAGTCAGTCATAGAATAGAATTATAGAATCAATTATGTTGGAAAAGACCTTTAAGCATGAGTACAGCACTCACACTGCCAAGTCCACCAATAAACCATGTCCCTAATTGCCACAACTACACATCTTTTTAAAGACATCCAGGGATGGTGATGCAAACCTCTGATAAACAAAGCTAAAATTTACATCAGTACATTTGTGACAAGGTTAGGTGCTAGGCTCAAACTAGGAAAAAATATACTAACTAATTAAGGAACTTAAGGTCAGCTAGTATAATCTATTGATTAATTACTTATTAAATCAGACTAATGTTTCTTCAATACCTTTTATTGCTTTAGCTATAATGACATTTGATAAAAATTAGTCTGATTTGATTACAAGGAGTCCAGACTTTTCCTGTGTGATAAGTGATAACTTCTAAGGCCTCTTCATGACTTCTCTCATTTTTCACTTATGAAACTTATTCAATGTCCTGTACTTCAATCACAAATTTTTCTAAGGTCACCCAGTTGTTTAGTCTTTTTAGCACACTAATAGTTATAATACAGTGGATTAGCACAAAATTCATTGCTAGGAGGAGGAGACAAGTCTCCAGAGTGAGACAGAGATCTAGAAGATAAAGGAAGATACTAAAATCTAATATTAACTAATATTAACTATATATTTTCATCTTAAAGAATACAGTTAGTCAGGGAAGCTCTCTCGTCACAGAATCATGGAATCACAGAATCACAGAATATGCTGAGTTGGAAGGGACCCCCAAGGACCATGGAGTCCAGCTCCTGATCCTGCACAGGACACCCCAAGAATCAACCATGTACTTGACAGATTTGTCCAAACACTTCTTGAACTCTCTCAGGCTGGTGCTGTGATCACTTCCCTGGGGAACCTCTTCCAGTGTCCAAACACTCTCTGAGTGAAGAAACTTTTCCTGATTTCCAGCCTAAATGCCCCCTGACACAACTTCAGGCTATTCCCTGGGGTGCTGCCATTGATCACCACAGAGAAGAGATCAGTGTCTGCCCCTCCTCTTCCCCTCACGAGGAAGTTGTAACTGCCATGAGGTCTTCTCTCAGTCTCCTCTTCTCCAGGCTGAACAGAACAGATGACCTCAGCCGCTCCTCACACAGCTTCCCCTCAAGGCCCTTCATCAACTTCATGGCCGTTTTGACTTAGTGTTGGGCTGCAGCTTAGTAAGCACATCTTTTTGCCTTCTCCACATGGGATCTTGTATTTTGCAATCACACAATTAACAATTCCAATGCATGTAAAGCAATCTAACATTCATTCTGCTACTGAGAAAGAAGCTTTTAATACTGAATACTTTGATATCCCTTCTCACTGACTTAAATATTTCAAGGCTATACATAGCTATGAAAGCAATCTGCACCACTTAGATCCAATCTCCCTTGACTTTGAGGGCATTTGGATGTTATACCTTCAAAGACCTACGCAGCCAACTGTTTTCCAGGTCTAATGCTGAGTCTATATCCTGTTGCAGAGATTTTACATTCATTTAACTCTATCAATTTCCATGCTATGACACAAAAGCTGATACACTGCAATGGATCCCCTAAGCAAAAAAAGAACTGGCCATAATTTGAGACTAGAAATCATTATTCATTACTCAAGGACACTATAACAATCAGCAGTCTATATTTCTCTTTCATTCTTCCCAAACAGTTTAACGAGCAGCTAGAGTCAATTTGTATCATAGAAAAATGAGGGCAGAAGAGAACCGTAATATTGAAAAGATTTCTCTTTAGTTATTTTATTGAAGGTGACTCTCACATCTGTCGGTAGCTTCCTATGCCCCGGGTAGAGTTACTAAATGCAGAACATGAGGCAGACACTAATCAAAGTTTGTTCCAGGTTAGATCAGTCCTTATAAGAACTGCTGAGGGAAGCACTCTGAAGAGTTTGTCTCTGTGTGAAGATGTGTTTTATAAGGATAACCATGGCTATGCAGAGAGCTGAGCACTGGCTGCCTGGAATTCTGCTGAAACACGAAGGTAAATAGTCAGGTAATAACAATGTATGCTAGCTGAAAGTCAGCAGCAACAAATACAGCAGTACTAGTGGAGGAACCATCCCCAAAGATAACTGGTATTTCCATGTACCATTTCCACTGGAATTTTAAGTTATTTGTGTGGCTGCCTCAAATAAATTCTTTCTCATATGTTTCCAGATTACAACAAATTTACAATTTAGGTTATAAATAATTCATAATAAAATGTCAAAATACTCAAGGTGTACTACAATCAAAATTAGATTGAGATTGAGAGGCAAAGAAAAATGTTTCATCTTGATTATTTCTTGCATTTGAAACAGTAACAGAAAATGCATATATTTCAAGGAAATGCAATGCTGAAATACGGCATTAGAGTGATCAGAAACTGAGTTTTAGCTCTGAATGTTAAAAGTTAGTTAATCAAGTTAGTTAGCCTGAGTCAAATATAATTTGTTCAACTTTTTTAAAGGTGGTTATTCATCATCTAAGGCCAGTTAAACTTAGGTGTGTCTGTGTGTAGATAAAAGTTTTGTCAGTAACATTGATTACACATGACTTAGTAGACCTCAGGTGAACCTCCGGCCTCATTCATGTTTCATATATAAATGGCGTTGTTGTCAAATGTCATTACTTACTCTGTTGTACTTTATACACAGATTTCAATAAAATTACTGAATTCATTTAAGACTTAACATGGAGACCTATATTTAGGTTTTACTGCTTACAAATCTAAAGTAATCCTACTAGGTAATACTGCAAATCATAATACTTTTTTCTATTTCATTTATTTGCATGCATCAATTTAAAGTCATTAGATCTTATGATATTCAAAATAAAATGAAATTTTGAGTTAGTAAAAAAGGATTGTATCTCTAATAATTTTTTTTTTAAGGCACCAAACATCTAGTTCATTATCTGCTCTTTTAAAACCAGGCATCTGTCTTAGCTTCTTTCAGAATTGAGGTTTAAGGAACCAGAAGATTAAGTAACTACAATAAGGCTGGAGAGTCTTTTGGACTTCTCAGTTACGTGCTGGAATTAACACTCCACGGTTGTGTTATGAGCAAACACTTTTTTTCTGACAATCTAAGCAAAGCACTTGGAACATAGTTCTTTGAAAAATCTATTGTCCAACTGTTTCTGATACTAGACACATAACTAAAATTGTACTAAAAATATAAATATGCACAAGCATCCTCACTTGACCATCAGGAACTGTTTGCTCAGAGAGTACTGTGGTTACTTTCCTCTCTTTTTTTGGTTATTTTTTTTACAAATATATTTACTGTGTCATTGTGCTCACATGCTTGTCAGGAATAGCACCCTTAATAAAACATTTTCTAAAGCTGGAAGCAAAACCATATTTTAAGTAATAGAAACTGAATGAGTTAGCATGATATACAGTTGCTGCCTGCTTTTAATGTTTTTCCCTACTTAGTTCTTGCTATTTGTATTGGTGGCAATTGTAAAAGATATATCAAGGGGGTTAGATCTTTATTAGAAATAATTTTCATTTTCCAGTCAATGCATATCTTATTTCTTCCACCATTAATTCTACAATGTGGTCTCAACCATATCAGTAGAAGTGGGAAACAACCCATCCTGACCCAAATATTTCTGAATTAATAAATACTCTTTATCGATCTTTTATATAGACTAAGGCACCACAACTTGTAGAATGATTAAAATGACCCTTTGTTATGGGAATCAGCAGGAACTGTAGAATTTAATTGCCAAAAAGTTCAACGTCATCTGGCACCTATCCTTTAACCTATTAATGCTGCTGAATATGACTAGAGTCTTTGGAAGTTAAAAGTGGATGGTAATACTAAACCAGTTTCTATTACTGTATGGATGTTGCTGTCAGAGTTTTACTGTTTTACTTTATTTGATGTCACTTATTACTATGATCATGAGCTGATGGCATTTACAATTCAAATTCTTTTCAAGGGAAGAAGTTAATAGATCAAAGCAAGCCACTGCTGTGGTTGAATGAAGTGAAATGATCACATAAATTAAACTGGTCAAGAGGAAACACAGGGTTGATCAGTCAGTCGTGATGGCTTCATCTGAACAGTTGTTTTTAATCTTCTGATTAATGATTTACCTGTTGCTGTGATAAAGACTGAAAGAATTCTGTTTACATTTTGAATGCTTCCAACAACAGTGTTAGTTTGGTTAAGATTGTTATTTTCCCTATACTTTGGTGCAAACTTTGAAATATATATCCTTCTTGTCAATGGCAGGAGAGAAAAAAACTTTTATGGTTGGTCGCAGGTGATTAACACTTCCTAGTAACTGTGTGATGGGGAAGCATATGGTGAAGTATCTATGTAACGCAAAACTCTTGAATCCACCAAACGAAAGTGAAGTGCTTCCACCCTTTGGGTTAATGTCATTTATAGTGTCAAATGATAACACAGGGTTGCTCTTTCCTCCGTCATTCACGCATTTATTTCTGAGCACAAACACTTGGTAGAATGGAGGCTACTTCTAACCAGAAGTATTACAGTATATGACAATCAGGTAGAAACACCACCAGAAGGTCAAAAGTTAAATTGCAGTGCAAATTGCAATTTAGCATTTGTTACAGACTTAGTAAACACTCCACTAATGAACTAGACCTTTATTAGAGTTCATATTGTTGATGATTAAGCTTTTGCTGACAACTCATTTCACCTCTTGCTCTTTTGCATCACTCTTTACAATAGGAAAAGAATAAAATATTAATGTCAACAAATATCAGATGCTTTGTGTGCTTTATTGCAACTTAATGTCTTTACTGTAATCTCATTTAAGTAATTTGAACTTTTGCTTCAGTCTCCACAGGCTAATTCAAATATAAAATATCCCGAAAATAAAAACTTTTAAAACTGGTGAGTTGATCAAATAAAACTAGTAATATTGTTTCTTTTATAAAGGAAAAGGGAAAAAAAATCCCCACATACAGTACCTCATCTAGTTCCATTTCATCTGGACTCTCCCATGGTTTGATAAACTTTCCACGAGATCTCTTCAAAGGCACAATCACTATGTAATAGCCTCTGTAAATGAAACAATTATACAAAAGTGAAGTTGAAGGAAAAGGAATAGATATATTGGTGGAGTAGGTCTGTTTAGAGGAACCTAAGAGAGGAGTGGTATGTTGAGAATATACTTTTGCACATTAATATGTCACTGCAGCCTTCCAAACATAGCTGTAAACATTCACACTTGAAATAACATCAATTGTAAAGCATTTGACAAACAAATGGTACACCAATTACCTGCCTTTTTGTGTAAACATATAAATATTTATAAAAAACTTTAATTACAATGTTCTAAAATGCCTACATGAAATACAAGAGCCATGGGATATTTGTGCCCTGCCAACATCATACTGGGATAAAAACCCCAAAGCCCTAAATTTAAATAGATTACCATATATTTAAATCTCATTTACCACCCTATATTCCCCCATTTTAATGTATAATCAGAGTAGTAGGTTAACAAAATGTGTTTGTTAATGCCAATACTATAATAAAGAGGAAGAAAACATGGCATACACTGCACTCATACTCTCTTTCCTTTTGACAACCAATCGCCACTAGCTTTATCTGCTCAAGTATTCTATTCACAATCATAGGTAAGAGAGCTTGATTTATGCTGTCTTTATAGCTAGGATTAGCAAATTACATATACTGGTTTTCCTCTGAAACATTTTCCTGAAAATATTTTCTTCCTCTGTACCTATGGAGACTAGTAAATTATACTTTCTAGTATGACAGAGATCTGGTACTTTTATTGTTTACTTCACAAAGCCTGGATATATGTCAGGCAGATCCATAACTTCACATCCAGGATAGTATGATACACATCTTCTTGATAAACACACTTGTGAAAAAGTCAAGCACTCTCCACCTTAGAGGAGAGGGGAAGAAACTGGTTTTCTTTGTTTCTGGTAGCAAAAGCTTATTAAGGTGTTTCTGGCTCTCCATTATGGAAGATAATTTTAGTGTCCCATGGGCCACCTCCTCTTCCAGTCTGCTTTTTCTTTTTTAAAATCCATTCAACCTTCTGCAAAACTGACTATTAATTTTACTCATGCAATGCAGTTGAAACTCCTAAGTAATTAACAAAAGAGAGTCTACAGAAAAGGAATTGCCTTACAATTGACTAAAAACTGTCTCAGTCTAAGCCAACTTTATAAACAACCTTTTTATCATACCAGCACAAGCCACTGACCCATTTTAATCATCTCTTCTTGCCTAAAGCTCCTTCCTGTAAAATAAATGTAACAAAACCTTGGATTTACAGTAGTAAAGTGCATGTATTCATTAATTTTTGTGTTAAGAAATTTGAGAAAATTTTCTGTGGAAATGCTGAGCTCCAACAGGAGATGCCAGAAAAAAGTGCTGCCCACAGATTTTTAACTACTGTCCACTTGCTGTATTCCAGTATTGAAAAAAAATCTGTGGCATGCATTCTTATAGTGACAATATAATAAATAATCTTTTACAAAGATGCAAAAGTAGTAAGGTTCGTTGAAACCAGATTTTAAACCTGCGTAGGTATGTTAAAAAATACTTTCATTACATGAATAACAAATCCTAGTGAGCACTGACTCACCATGTATACAGTAACAACCTACATGCCTTTTCTTTAACAGATGCCTAAGAATCAAGACAAAAGAAATGAGAACTTGCCCCTATTTGTCTATCAAACATCAAAGATACATACTTTTCCTTTTCTTTTTTTCTTCTTCATCTTTTTATTTTTTAAGCTAACAGAGTGTTCATACATTTTTTTTAAATCAAGAAACATCCAGCATGTAAATGTAACTTTCACACTCTTTCTCAGTTCCTTCATAACTTTGAACATCTACTATGACTTTCAGCACACACAGAGTATTTTAAACTGAAAGAACAAATAGATCAATAGTAAGCAGAAAAATAAAGATGTTCACACCAATATACAGTGCTGCAAATTGAGAAGGACAAAAAAGTTCTGTGATTTTTATCTAACTGCAGAATATGCAGCATCTCTGGGAAAACATGTTTTATAGTTTACTTTATTATTCACATGTTTGTTTTTAGGGTTTTTTGGGGGAAGGGAGGAGGGTGAGAAACAAAGGGTTTGTTTGAATATTGTTTGATCTACTGAGTATTTGAAAGGCCAAAGTCTTCCACAAAACTCTGTTTAAACCTAAGACTTTTCAAAGATGGAAGAGATTCAGAAAAACATGAACTGTCCTTTACACATAAAAATTGCTTTGGATTAGCCCAAAATACAAAAGGAAAGAAAAATTAAGAACTTGCTCACTTGAGATGATGCCAGCAAGCAAGATACAGTTTACTAATCATAAGACAAACTCTGCACCAATTTCTATGCTGGAACACCATCAAAAACTGACAAACACCACCATCTTTAATTCCAAAGATTACAAAGCCTTCTATAACATTGCCCTCAGTCTTTTTACCTATAGTTCATTAGAGTAAACCATTACCTGTTTCACCTTCTGTGTAATTAGTATTATTGAAAAATTCTCAGTACTTCTTTGTAAACTAGAGACAATCCTGAACATATAATTCACCAATACAGGAACAGCACTTCTAAAAATGTCAACACAATTATTACACGAAATTGTTCTTCCCATACAAACACTAATGCAGAATAACCTTACATATTCTAGCAAGCATCAGGTAAATTTTTCTGTTCAATATGTAGTTGCTTTAGTATGCCTGCTCCAATGGTCAAGTTAATCTTTTTTATTTTGTTTTACTATCTCAAGCCTGATCAAATTTTCTTAGAAAGCAGATATACAAGTAGAAGATATATTATTTGCAAAATTGGCAGTTGGACCCTGTGGATTTAATATACCTTTTCTGATGTCACTTAGCCTCTTTAACTCTTTTGCACTATATAAAAAGAAGGGCATTGTCTCCTTTTCCACTGCTATCTACTGTTTGGCCAGTTATCCTGCACCTTTTTCTCTCTGTGAACGCTCTGCCTCGTAAATCTTTTTTGACTCATTCCATCTTCAGTCTTCCTTAGCAGCATTTGTTACTGACCGCGTCTTACTCAACTTAATGATAATGACTACATTTTTCAGTTTTTCATCCTTTTAATGTCTCTGCTATTTATTTCTTGACCTTACGTGCCTCAAAATCTTCAGTCATTTATGAAAAAGGGGGGCAGCTTTCTAGAAAGCTGTAAAAATCCACCAGGGAGAGGACAAGTTGAATCCCCAAAATATATGGGAACCTTAGAGACCAACAAGAATAACTGTAAGCAGAGCAGTAACACTTATTGATTGTACCATGTGTCATATTTACCTGGCAAATCTTTATTGTTTAACCTTTCTAATCCCTGCTGACCATGTACTCTCAGGTCTTTAATCCTATTTCTGCTGTTTAAATTTCCACAACACTTGTTCCCTCCCAAAGTCCAAGTAACCTGAAGAAAGCTTCCCATTTTTTCAACAAAAGCTCTGGTTTTCTGTCTGAGACCAGTGGAGAGACCCTGGTATTTTTATTCCAATAAAACCCACCAGAATTATTAATCTGAATTAACAATCTTTAAAACCCCACATAATTCTTGAATGACTGAATTTGAGGAGCTACAGCAGGGTAGTTACCCACTGATGGGTTATCTATGTTTTTTGGTAGGATATATTGTTCAAAATATAACTGGTTTTCTGCATGCCTCATTTTGCAGTCAGTGATGAAAGACAAAAGTACTCTGAAAAAAAATCTATAAACTGAAGGACAGTCATTCTCCATACAAGTCTTACATACCTGGCTATTTGACAAAGTTAAGAGTTCTAATTGGAACTGACATACAGTGATCTTGTGCTTCTACTACCTCACCACTTCAGGGCTGACCAAAAGTTAAAATAAATTAAGAGCATTGTCCAAATGCCTCTTAAACATGGACACGCTTGGGACATTAATTGCCTCCCTAGCAAGCCTCTTCCAGTTTGAAAATGCTCACAGTAAAGAAATGCTTCTTTAATGTCATCTGAACCTCCCCTGATGCAGCTCTGAGGCATTGCCTCATGTTCTATAAATGGATATCAGGAAGTAGAGATCAGCAGCTACCTCTTCACTTCCCCCTCTCCAGAAGCTCCATAGAGAAAGGGGGTCAGTCCTCAGCCTTTTTTTCTTCAAACTAGACAAGCCTAAAGTCCTTATCAGCTCCTCAAAGGACATTCCTTTCAGTCCTCCACTTGCTTTGTTGCCTTCTGTTGGATGCACTCAAGGACCTTTACAACAGAATCTGGCATTTTTTCTTTTTAAATTTCATGCCACTCATGCTTGCCCAGTGCTCCAATCTATCTACATCCCTCCGTAAGTCCTTGAGAGAGTCAACAGCATCACCCAGTTTACTAATATCAAATATTATACCAATATTAGTTCAAATGCTACTGCAGAGTACTCTCTGTACTCTTATAGACAATAAAGCCCTGGTCCACCATCAAGAGTGAGAGTAATCAGCTCTCTGGAGATAAAAACAATGGTATGGTATGTCATTCTTTCACTCACTTTATATTCTCATTTGAGGGGACTTCTGGAAGTTCCACAGTTATCATGCCATCTAAGTTGGTCTTTCCGATGAAGACTGGCTTTGTGCGGAGCACGTCTGGTGCAGTCTTTGCTGTTACTCTGTGCTGAAGACCTCCAGCACTATTCCCTCTGTTTGTCAGAACAAATGAATATGATGTCTCTGGCTTCAAGTTTGTGATCAGCTTTTGAGTAGCACGTCCATCTACCTCCATTTTCCCATCATCATAAAGGATCTAAGTTAATAAACAAAGGTAGTTTTGGTTACTAAGAGAAGGCAAACAGTGCTATCACACTGAATTCAGGAATGAACCTAGTTATAAATTTACAAGGGAAGTTACTAGGCATTTTAGGGTGTAAAATAATACTGAATTCACTACTGAATTAAACTTCTCACTTTCAGGGGAAAAAACCCAAAACGACATTAATGTAAAGCGATGTAAATACTCCTAAAATCCAATTTTATTTTTTCAAAGTAAGTAGCTTTGCTTGAACACAGAACTTCTAGCAAGGCCTTCTTGTTAAAGGTACCTTGATATTTTCATTCACACTCCTTATTTAGAAAGGTTATTGCACCATTTAGTTTCTTAAATACTGTTCTTCACTTGCCGCTGCCTGATACAACACAAGTGATTAAGAATGAAGCAGCAGAAATACCAGGCAGACTGCATGTTACATTGAGTCTCTATATCGGGCAGTGGAGTAAAAGAGTTGTAAATAAAAAATGTGTTGTTGTACATTGAGGGGACAAAAACCAAAATGGTATTCAATTGCAGTCACTATGGAAATGACTAAAAAAAAGGAGAAAATTATTTTCTTTCACTGTTTTCTTTAAAATAGTGTAGCAATGAATGAAAAGTAAGCAAAGTGTTCTTATTGTGCATATTAAGCAGTATAAACCTTGGAACACTGCCACAACAGTGGAAAACTCATATTGCCATCAACTGAATTTAACAGTTTGGTTCAACACTGCTGATAATATGTAATATTAGAAACAGCAATACCAAAAAAAAATCCACCTGTTCAGTAAGGTACTTAATCAAGTAAATGATATTTTCTAGTTCCTGTTATTTTATCTTGTACAAACAGAAAATAACTTACTTTGAAAGGCAAAGCTGAATTGTAGTTTTCTGGAATTTCCCATGACAGCAAAACAGAAGTCTTCATTACTGCTTTAACATGAAAATTTTTTGCGAACACTGCTGGAAAAAAAGAAACTATGTATATAAACAATATCTTAGAGCTTAGATCTCGTCATACTTCCATTGCTACTTGGGAATATTAGCTTTCCATTTAGGTCAAAAAACAACAAGGATTCAATTCTCCTACCTGTTTGTTCACATTTAAAGATCACATTTAAACTCATTCTCACTCTTATCTAGTGACAACCCAATATGTACATTTTCCTTACCTGAAAAAATTGTGAAGAAGTTAGCCAGAACTTGCTTGGCAAGGGACAACTGAATTCTAAGCATCCAAAACATATTAAGATTTACATACTTTACCTTTTGTGTTTGATGAACCTATTTTTATGAATGGGCCAGTCAGTTTTATTTACACCTTCAAAAACACTGATATCCAAAGACTGATACTCCTTTAAAGGGCAACGCCATAAGCAGACAAATCCTACCTTGATCCACGGGTAGTGTCCTGAACTGGACACTTGGACTATATGGACCAGGCCCTTTGCTTGTGTGGGCACGTACTTTTACATCATATGTGGTATCTGGTTTTAAGCCAGACAGTGTCATAGTGGTATCAGCAGGAACAACAGGGATTTCAACTGGCTGGTAAGCAACATTAATATCTCTGTACAAGATGGTGTATTTGGTGATAATGCCATTTCTCTCTGCCAAGAGTGGCATTTGCCAAGTTAATTGAACAGATGTAGAAGTAGAGCTTTCTGAGTGGAGATTTTGGGGAAATCCACTGGGTACCTCTTCAGGAACAGAAATCTCTTTAACTATCTCCTCCCCAAAGCCCACTTTATTTTTAGCTGAGAGCCTGAAGACATAAGAAGCTCCTTTGTGAATGTCTGTGGCCGTGAAGTGATCTTCCTTCTCTGAGAATTCCATGGTCGTTAATGTATCCGTGTCCTTGCGACCAAACTTCAGGCGATAACCCTGCAGCGGGCCAAAAGTTTCCACAGGAGGATGCCACTGAATTAGAGCCGTGTTCATCTGTGTGTGGCTAATCACAAGCCGAGGTTTGCCTGGAACTGTAGCACAATGTTATTTAAAGAGGATAGATAAAAACACAATTGCACGTACAATTCTTGAGACTAGTGTTAGCAGGAATAGGGACATATTTTCCATTCCCTCACTCTTAGTTCCACATATTACTGTCCTATGGAAGAAATAATGTCTGCCTCCTGCACTATTAAGTCATGGAGTATAAGGAACTGCAACAGTAGAGATGTTTACTGCTTTTTTGTCTTTTGCCCTTACCATTATTTTTAAATACAGAGCACATTCAGAGGCACAGGACCTAGGAACGCAAATCAAGAAGTAAAACTTCAAACAGACATCTATGAATGTTCTGTCTCACAAACCCTTGTTTGTCAAAAAAAAAAAAAGACTACTGTCATAAGTTTTCATTTATTTAATACAAGGCACATTTCCTGTAAATGGGAAAATAATTAATGAAGAACTTACAAGTTTCTAGATATGTTTAACAAAGCTTTTCATTGATAGTTAAAATGTGGCTGAAGTCAGAACAATCTTGTCCTCAAAAATAATTATTACCTTTGATAGAACTCTATCATTCTACTTTCCATATACAAATCACCTACAGCATGGACTGTTTCAATGTGGAGAGGTAGCACGGTTTGGAATTTAATTTTTTTACATTGTTTGTCACATATGATTTATTTTCCAGCATGCTTTTGGTGCACATGAACTGGATTTCTTTTGAAGAAAGCTAAATTGGTAGCTCCTCTTAACCTACACATCACATACACTCACAATCTTAATTGGGACCCATTGGTCCAAACTGGTGATTTGCCTTTCAGAGAAGTTCAGACTGCAAGTGTGGACTGAGGAGGACTGAATTAGTCCGGAGAGGACTGAATTAGTTCTAATCGAGCCAGAACTACCATTATACAATTTATACAGTGTACATTTTCAGAGTCCTGATATAAATTGCTCTGATTTACTCTTTCTATTTAATTGATTAATTAATTTTAATTTATTCATGTTCATTTATATACATTCCATCTATATTTTCATCAATACTTTTATTTCAAAATAGTATGCTTCTATTACAAAGACTTATGTGATAACAAAACATATCCATAACAATTTAGAAATTTGGTGTTCATTGTGTATCAACCCCTGACAGGTCAAGAGACTAGAACAGTTTTGGGAGTAGTACTGCAATGACAACATAGTCTTCAACAAAGACTGATTAGTTTCATCCACATTAAAAGCCTTCCCATGTGAATGTAACTGCTGCACTGTGAGCTCTAGTTCTTGTATTGAAACACTTCAGTAGATTTTATTACTTGTCTTTGATTCTCAGGCACCCACCAAATCAGATTGTTATTGTCAGAAGGTGTGACTACCATTCCATAAAAAATTAGGACGAAAGAATGGCATGCCTTGAAAAAAATTCTGCATTTAGTAAGCTCTTTCCTCATTACATCTGTCATAAGTCATGACATTGCTTCTAATTTCATAAGGATTATAGATAGGTTTTATATAAATTTCCAAAATATCCTTAATTTTAAATGTAGAGTTCACCTGGCAGCATTATTGTGGAATCCTGTGAGTGTTTTCCTACACTTTCTGCTGTGGAAAGAATATCTCTTTGATTAGTTCTGACTTTTCCTCATTGATAACTACACGTCTTTATGGAACAAAGAAAAGGCTGTGAAAGTCTTTTGCAGGCCATATTTTTCTCTGCATTACAACCATTACTGACACCAATGTAGCACAGGAAAGAACAGACAAGTTTACATAAAAACCATAGTAATTCCTTCAGCTTTCCAGAGGAGAGATTACTGGAAGGTATCACTAAATTATTTCTGTGATAAATTGGGGGTTTTTTGTTCTTGTGTCAGACTTCACAATTAGAACCACATTTTAACCTTTGTGGTAAGTACAGAGACAGACAGGAACTAGTACTTGCTCTCAATCAGAACAGGGGAGCTAATAAAGCTTACTTATCCAGTAAAATAACCTGTGACTAAAATGGTAAGTAACAATGGGCACTTTTTAAAAATACTATTGAGCCTATCTGATGCTGTGGATAAAGTGGATAAATTTCTTTTTGTTTCCAGACAGCTTTCAGTTAACATTTACTTTTAATATGATCACTTATGAATATTACAGTCTTTTAGGACAAATTACAGGATTCTATGCAGTCCTATATACAGTTGTGTCATGAAATAGCTCTATCTTGAAACTTCTGATAATAACCTGAATTTCCCATAAGCCCAAGATAAGTGAAATTGTCCATAAAATAAAATATATTCTCTGATCTAGTGAAATCCTCTTCCAGTACTACATAGCAAGACATCTCTCACATACCCCTTTGCATCAGATATTACTGTTGCAATGGCCTGCCAATACTAGTAGAAGCTCATGCAAGCTGCCTTTGCCACATTACCTGCAGTAATTTGTTTCTGTCAGCTGCCATAAAGTACAGCACCACCTTAACAAAAATTTTCTTCTTTTAGCTGAAATCTGTATTTCAAGAGTGCTGTCCAGTATGAGAGCAAATCACAGTGGACAAGTTATTGTGCTATGAGATTCTTCAACTACTGTGACACAGAAATTAAAGGTCTGATCAAAATCTTCATAAAAATTTTATGCTATCACTGACTAGTAAGACTTCATTTTTATCATGGTCTTGTTAATCATACATCTTGTAACTTCTGCCCCAAGTGTTTTAATGAGTACTTTGATTTAGACATGTTCAGTAACAGTTTTTCTTCCATCTGATTTCAATAGTGAGGAAAAGAAACTGAATATAAGACAAAAACACACTCTTGAGTGAAAATATCAACCGCAATCAATGACTTTACTAATAACTGAGTTACCATATTGTAGGGTTATTTCTCTTTGGTGAATCTTCCTGTCTAAAAATGTAAATTATGTTTTTGTATCACTAACAGGACGTAGCTGAATAGTCACTTATTTTCTGAATACCTTACAGATAGCAAGATTCTCTGGTAAATGTTCAGACATCTGTTCTACTTTCATATCTCTTGGATATAATCTCAGTCATTCAAACTTTAAAAGTTAAACGAGAAAGTCAGATCCTTCATTTGCTTTATTGTACTATTTGAATAGTACCTTTTCAGGAAAAAAAATTGTTTGGAAACTCGAAGTGAACAGAAGACTGCATTACAGACCTACAACCCTTGGTGTTAATGCATCATTCCTTCACTTGTGTGATGTAGTCTCATAGAAGGACAGTGAGTAGAAAACTCTTGGAACTGACTATATTCAATGACTCTTTTTTCAAAAATCAGCATATAAATTTTTCTTACAAAAAGAGCTCAACCACAGCAAGTTGTAACACCAAGTGAAGAGGTTTCATACTATCTGGAGTGTATGAAGGAGCAAACTGGTAACTAGCTGTTATCCCAGGAACAAACATTATCTGTTCATAGGGTTAAGCAAACAGCAAGAACAGTGTAATATGCATTTCATTTACAGACATGCCTCTGATTCTCTATTGCTCTTCAGTCAAGTTTATCTGGGGCATAGGATTTGTTCTGTCTTTTTTAAGTAGAAGCATCAGAGATCTTGGAAGAATGAAACTTGAACAGTCAATAAGGACTAAGTGCAGCGAAGCTTTAAATTTTACAAGCATGTCTCCGTAACCTATATTTATGTCTAAAAACTAATAAAATTATAATTTATATAATTATGTTTATTTAAATTGGGAATTGAACTTTAAAAAAGAGTAATGGATCAACTGCCTTTTTTTCTTAAATCAATTTCAAAGGCACACCAGAAATACATATCACCTTTTTACCCAGAGTATAAGAAATCAGGAAAGATAAGAAGTTAGAGGGTAAGTTTCAGCATTAGCCAAGAGTAATGACCAGAAGGTATTCTAAAATCTAAAATGAAACCATATTATGCATCTAGCCACCAAGACTGAGATTTTTCCAAGGAAGCTAAAGAGACCAGGATATAGATGATTTTGATATTAATACAAGATCTGTTCTACATTCAGTGATTGTTTTAAAAATGTAGTCAGTCACTATAAATACAAATACATATGCATTTTGGACTTCATCTACTAGCATGCACAACAAATTGTTAATAAGAGAGCTTGTAATGGTGCTACATGTGATTGTAATGGAATATCCTCAATGGCTGCACTACAAACCCCTGAAAATGAACAAAATACCTACAGATTGTGAACACCTGTAGGCGAACATCACACTAAAGTTGTGGTGGCATCAATTGGTTAAGCTGTGCCACAGCAAAGCATTTAAATGAAAAAAAAATTGTTCCTCGTCTGAAAGCAGTTTGGTTTATCCTATCTGTGCTAACAGCTGTATTGGTTATGCAGTCAAGATATCCATCATTTAGTTCCACCCATGATCAAACACAGACTGAACACAGTGGCAAGGTGAATTTTGCCCCAGTTTGTGCCTTAAATCACCTCTGAATCAATATGGGCTTCAGGGTTTCACACAATGGACTTGCATTCTGTTTTGCAATTCTCTGCTTAAATAATCACATTCTTCTGAGTTAAGTTGTGACTGTCATACAGCAGATAGGTTCTTTCAATGTTTTTACTGACAGGCAGCAGTGTTGCTACTCTCAAAAAGATCAGGAAAGCCCTTTACAAGTTTTTCAAATATCCTTCTCAGCTCTGAATTTCTGTTTTTTCATCTCCAAGAAGACACCTGTCATGTGGAAGAGTTACTAAAAACTACAAAAAGGGACCTCATCTTGAACCGAGAGGGACAAAGGGAGTCACTGGCTCTATTTTTATCTAAATAAGTGAAGGGCCAAATACTGAAACAAAAAACCCTATGTCCTAGAACCACTTTCATGCAACAGGAGACTTCCAAATAGTAGGAACAAAACACTAGCAGAAAACATCAAAGGCTCCATTTAGAGATTAATGTGTATGAGTATTACCTGCACCAGTAGTAGATACAAGTTTAGGTTTGCTGCGTGCTCCATCACCTTTTGTTGTATAGGCTGTCACAGTGAAAGAGTATGTAGTTTCAGGCTGAAGCCCAGAAATTATCATTTCCTAAGATGAATTAAAATAATATAAGAATAATTAATTAAAAATAGATTGCTTGCCAAGAGAACACAGAATCCTTCAGAAACGCCTTTTTTATTACACTTTTGAGCTACTGGCAGTGATAGCAAGCATTTGAGTGCACAGACTGTACCATGTGAAATATTTCATAATGCAAAACGTTTCACTCGCTTAAGCAATAAAAGACAGCACACATCTAAATAGCATGCCTCAGGTAGTTTAAAGCAAAAGGCCAAAAGCTTAGTGGTGTGAACTGTGAAAAAAGTCTTCTGAAATACCCTGCCTGAGGAATACTACTGACACTGTGAAACACATGCACATGTAGATATGAGAAACTCAGTTTAACTTAGTCATTCACAGGATATCACTGATATAGTTCTAAAATACCTAGTAAGAAAAGTGCTGCATTTATATTGCACCCTTCATAAGTAATGATGGTTTAGGTGAACAAGAAAGCCTTATTACTTTGGGAAAGTAATTCATTGCTTGTTCATCACAACATTTTCATTGCAATCTGTGTCACCGGGTGGATTGAACTTCTGAGTATCTGAAAGAACTTCATAAACAACTCACTCTTCAGGTCTAAAAAAACTGCATAAAATGCCACTAAAACTCTGGTTAGAGGATACATCTGATGGCTGTCAAATGACAGGAGCTACCAAATAAGTAGTTCTTCAGCTAGCACAAAGGAACAGCAGCAACATCAAACTGTAAGTATCAAAGTAAGAGGGTATCTTTTTACACGCGTCTGTGCACACAGATGTATATGCACACAGAAGTTAGTGAAGGGCGAGCCACCAGAAATGTACTAAACTTATGTCCTGCTACAAGGACAGCAAGAGAAGTAAATCTTGACACTCATGACATAAATAAATTTTACATGCAAATACAAAGGGACAGTATTTGGAGGCAACTGACTCTTACGGAGTCCCCAACTTCCAGCCTGTAACCACTAGATTATTTCTTTGCATTTTAACATGTCTGAATGAATTTACACTTAATTTCAATGCAGCCAGAGAGGTGGTGTATTTACACATCTAGAATAAACAGCAGATGAGCTATTTATTACATCCCTTAGATGCAACAGCCATGAAAAGTTAACATAAAAATAATGGGTCAGACTATTCATAGTATATGGATTTTTCAGGATGGTGGATATGAGCTTAGTAAAGATGTGATTAGAATTCAGCTTTGTGTTTACAGTCAGTTATTAGCAATAAAGAAATAATAAGGTAATGATCAGAATGAGCGAGCAAAATAGCTCAAATTTAAAAAAAAAAAACCCAACGAAACAAAGCAACACATAAAAATCTACTACCAAAAGTACCCTACACGCTATCTCAGAACTGAATTGTAAGGCCAAAATCAGTAAGAAAGACTTCACATATTTCATAAGGAAACTGCATCTGTTATTAACAGAATTAAACAGTAAAAGGCAAAAAAACCCCACAAAAACACAAAACAGAAACAGTCATGAAGATATTAACCTCATCTAAAACAACCAGTACTTCATGGTGTAAGAAATAAGACTGCATATAGTGTTTAAAAGTGCAGTTTGGATACAATAAACATTATTACTTAGGCATAAACATTGCAGGGCATCTGGCTTTCCCAATAACATGTATTTATTTTACCCAAAAGAAAGCACAACTGAATTCAACTTTCAATTACACGAAGAAATGTCATCCTTAAAAGGAATACGGAAAAATACAACTATTGGTATGCAACTCTGAACCACTTCTGTTTTACTTTTCTATCACTTAATAAAGAAGCAATTGTGAGGCAAAGTTAGTGACAGCCATGAAAAAGATGAAAACACAGACCAGTGCTGCATCTTGGCATCATGGTAAACCCCAGAACAGGCAAGGAACAGCAACCCTACTCTCCATGGGAAAATTAAACAAAAAAAAAGAAAACCCAAAGGAAAGAAGTGTCATAAGACAAAACCTTTGATGTTAGCAGCATGCATTTGTGCAAATGACAAAAAAAAAACACCCTGCAAAACAAAACCAAAAACCCAAAGAAAGCACAAAAACCCCCACCAAAACCCTAAACAATACTACAAGCAAACAAGCAAGACCAAAAAATCTGAAACCAAACACACAATGTTCTTCTGCCCAGCCAAAAAGTACTTACATGTTCAGTAGCATCATCATATTCCCACTAATTTACAGTAAAGAAAGTTGAAAGGAAAAACAAAAGAAATAAGGAGATTTGTAGCCTGGTTGAGATTAAAGTTTTGTTCTTAATAGTAAAATAAATATGAAAGATATCTGAGAAAATCAGGTACAGTTCTAATTGGTCATGTAGCATCATGTGGACTTTGGCTAATGAAATCAGGGCAGGCATTTTTAACTCCATTTCTGCTTTCTCTAAAAGCCAGCTACTTGTCTTTCACTGACAAATAAAAGATGTAATGGAAGTAATGGATCCTCTTGTACCATGTAGTATTTTATAACAGTTTTTATTAAAAGTTAGCAAGGCAGAATTAAAGGCTACCTGGTTTATTTAATCATGTTACCAGGCTATATACTTCAGTTTCCTAAACTAGTTAAATGCAGTATTTAAATTAATAGTAAGATTTTTAGGTCTTGAAACCTAACCACACTGATATTTTACCATCAAGGTCTTCATACCCGCACAAGCCCTGATCACATGTATCATAGAAGTACAATAGGCTGCCAGGAGTGGGCAGAGAAAGGAGTTGACTATCCTGGGTGAAACAATGGCAAACAGGCAGGTCAAAGCCAAACTTGACAAAAGAAGAAATACGTATTTTGCCTTTATGATATTTGGACTCAAATATCTCATCTAGTCTACAGTTACTGACCTTCTAGTGTTTAAAATTATTTTAATCCACTACCTCAGAGAGGTTGAAAGTAAAAACTTCTGAAAAGGAAGAGGAGAACAAAAGTACACTAGAATGTCCTTCTCCATCTCCTCTCCTTTTTCCCTTTCCCATCCCACTTCTTGATCTACTTTTTTCTATCTCTCCACTGAATTTAACCAATAAGAATACTATGCTTCCCAAAATAGGTAAATAAGTACTGGCAGGTAAAACTGCAGCAAAGCTCTCCAGAAACAGATTATATTTTGTGAATAGGGTCATGAGCAAAATGCAGGTGTAAGAGACCTGTTCTCCAGAACGTTCTCTGCAAAGCTGAAATTTAGAACTAAGACTGGAAAGGAAAAAAAACCAGCAACCCCCCCATTTGTTTACTCACATAAAATGCTTATGAAGCAGATTTTACTCTTTGATTTAGGTTGATAATTTCTTTTAATTTTCAGTCAATCCAGTTATAAACTGTGAGCTTGCAGTGAGAGGTGTGTAATGGATAATAGTTTCAATGTTGGATAACTCTTCCAGTATCAGGAGCTTTAGGAATCTTAAGTTTTACACGGTACTTATATATCTCAATCAGTAAAATCCTAGTTTGAGAAGCTTTTTAAACTGGATGTTTTCAACATTTTATAATCTCATCAACTCATAATTTCTAAAACAGATGAGAAAATTTGCAATATAAATAACCACATATCTATGTAAGCTAAGTTCCTTATTTTATTACAGTTCTTGATATGAACAACAAAAAGTATAATACTTCAGTGGTTTCTAAAGTTACACTAAGAAAATTAATTTCTTGTGAAATATGTAGTGAGGGGCATACAAGCTAATCACAGAAACTCTGTAATAACGGGCTAACGCAGGCTCTCCACTGGAACAACAAAATAACAGATGGGTGGATCAGGCTGTGCACAGTTTGCTACACTGACTGTGACCTGGATCAGAACACCTTGATGCTTTAGAACTTCAGAGCATAGGTGTAAGGTGAAATCTCCAGGTTTAAGGGAATCAGAAGAATGACACAACCTGGCATTTAGTTACAGACCAATAGGGAAGAAGGTGTCTAGTTCTGGGCCAAGAATCTTTATGTGTCCGTGTTCTGAAAAATAGTTTTTAAAGCAGAGACAAAGAGTGCTAGCTGGTAAACTGATAAATAGAAAGAAAAAAAAACCCCAAACCAAAAGGCAGTTCTGGATTGCTCTCTGGTAAATGAAATGTTTTCACTGTGACCTAGAAAAGAACACGAATTGCCCTAATTACCTGTGCATCAGCCAGCATGATGTCCTTTAGCATGGGCTGGCCCTTTGGCTCTCCACTTTCCATCCTCACGTAGTGGACCTGGTATCCTCGTATCTGACCGTGCTGCTTGTTGGGCACAGGTGAGCGCCATGACACTTTAACAGCAGTAGAGTTGACAGCCTCTACCTCGACTTTGCGAGGAGGACCACTAGGAACTGGAACAACATCATTGGACAGAAAAGAATTACAGGCACCTGCCCCACCTATGTCTTTTGTTTTTTTTAAAAAAAGGGCAGACTCACTATGTTTTCTTTGAAGAATACAAATAATTCAACAAATGAAAATACTCAACCAATCTGCTCTATCTTTCAGTGAAAAGATCAAAAAACATGACTGATGCAAAAAATGGAAGAAAAAGGAGTATTAGAGAAATAGAAAAACATGTAAAAATGTACAAAAGCCAAGGAAGATGCTTTGAGATTCAAAGCATTATAGTACAAAGATATATTTTAATCACTGAAATAATAATACTATAATAATAACAAACCCACAAAAGAGTTAAAAAAAAGTTTCCCTTTCTTTTTGTTTGCCATGTTTTATGGTTTGGTTTTTATCCTTAGAAGTATAAAAAGGAGGCTGATTACAAGGCTGTCTTCTGTCACTTTCAAGAATGGAAGAAAAGGAAATGTGTGGAGCATCAGTTTTCCAAGATCAAAAAACAAAACAAGAACACAGAAAAAGCCAACCAAAAAAAAAAAAAACCAACCCAAAAAAATCCTCAAATCAAAAAGCACAAAGCACAATATGGAAGAAGAAAGTTTAAAAAACAAATAAAGAACCAAAAAGCCAAAACCTGAAAAAAGTGTAGACATAACTGTTTAAAAATACAAGGACTGTAAAATCAAGGATATGGCAGAAACTTTTTTCCCTGAGAGTTACTTTTACATTAAAGGAGGAGCAAGAAGGATATGTATGGGCTCAAAGGAACAGCAGATTCATGTCACTTGCAAAAAAGTAGTTTCTGATAAAAAAGTACAAAAATACCAAATATAAAAATGGTGTGGAAAGTACAAGTCTTTGATTAAGAAGCTCAAAGAGTGATAATAACTGGTAATATTTGGGAAAAAAAAGAGGAGGAGAAAAAATTACTGTTAGCCTATACAAAAGACAGCAGATCGACAGAGTCATAGAGGTGCAAACTGATGTAGTGGAGGCAACATACCATCTTCATCTGTCCGAATCAATACTGCTAAGCTCTCTGGGCCAGGTCCAACATCAGTGTGAGCAGTCACAGAGATCCGGTACTCAGTCCATTTTTCCAGCTGTTCCAAAAGGTACTGGGTACTGTCCGAGGAAATTCCCAAAATTTCATGGGGCGTGACATCTTCTCCATCAATCCCAATGTACTTGATGGAGTATTCAGTGATAATGCCATTCTGCTTTTCCACCGGCGGAGGTTTCCAACTTACCAAAATGCTAGTGGAGCTGGGGCTTGTGCAACTAATGTCTTGAGGAGGAGCTGATGGCTCTAATTTCAGTAGTGGGTTAAAGGAGGATTTGAGTGGAAGGAGAGGAGTGATTGAAAAGAAATGAACAAAAGAAAAAGTAAAAATAAATAAAAGAGAACGAAATGAAAATAATAAATAAACAAAAAAAGTAAAAACTTAAAAGGGCAAAACATCAGACAACTATAGGCACCTTGGCTTATTAACATGAGAAAACTCAAAATGAATAGACCAACTAAATGGTGAAAAAGGATGTAGGGGAAATATATGAAAATGAAACCTCAAAATAATATTACCTACCTGTAATTAAAATTCTTCTTGAAATAAAACAAAAACGTGACACTTGTATGGCTACTGATCTATCTTTATAATCAGTGCAATTAGTGCAAGCTATAATATTTTAAATAACACATGACATGTATTTACTTACAAACTCGGACATATCCCCTTCAAGTGGCTTTACTTTCCTTACTTTCCTTAAGGAAGAAAATCTCTTTTAACAGAATTCCTAAAAACTTGCAATAATTGCTAGAAATTGCTCTATACGTTGTCATTTTGCAGCCTTTCCACTCTCATAAACAAATTATCACTTTCAGTTTTTTAATGAGTCTGCCTGACACAAGTCAACCACAAATTACATTTAAATTGAAGCATTTACTGAAACATTTATTGTAGCCAACATATTAGGAGCATGCAGTCCATAGAAGATGGTGAAAGTCTTAGTCAAAGATTTACCTACCAGGAAAAAGAGACAGGCTTGTTGATTCTGACTGTAACTTGTACTTACCCTAGAGCAGCTGTCAGTTTTATTATTTTAACTCCTCTTGGAGACACCTTTGCTAGCAAAGAATTAATCCTACCAGTAATGTAGATTACTTCTACAGAAAAAAAAAAAAACTACCCCAAACAATGGGTCAAGAAAGCAGATATTCATTTTACAAAGAATTTGCAAGCTCAGCACATCAGAATGAGAGTTTCTGACTGTTTCATCTCCTGCCGCCAGCACCAATCTTCCAGAGCAGAAATGCTCACCTTTACTTATTTGTTCTCAAAGGAGTATGTTAGCATATTTACCTTTCCCAAGCTCCAAAGCATTTAAGCATGTATGTCATTCCATTGCTCTGAGGCAAATCAAGTACTGAAAGTTACGTATGCATTTATGTGCTTAAATGCACTTTGACTTAGAACCTATGCTTACTAATAGATCATTCAGACTACCAAAAAAAGGAGCCATAACTCACTAGCAGAGGTGGGGATGTGAACTCCTCTCATATTTCTGCCTTCTCTCTTGTAAGGAAAACATAAATTTTGTGTGTAGGACCTTTACCCCCCCTTACATCCCTCTCCCCACCTTTTCTGTTGATTTCTTAAAGGAAAAAAGAAACAAATGGATACTTATACATACTTATACTAGTCACATCAAACAAATTTAAAACAACAGAGAAGGTCTAGGACCCTGCTGTGACCTACTGAATTTACACATGTATCTTGCGTTCCCTACAGCTCTTTCTACAGGGATCAATGGCTTCTTCCTCAGTACGGTACACTGCTCTTCTGAGGGGAAAATAGGTGGGAATTTACTAGTATTTCAATGAACTAGAGGAGGTAGATAGAGAACAGAGGAAAATTATCACATTTGTGCTTGTTCTTATAGGCTAATTTAGTAATCAAGACATCAAAACAAGTGGGTCCCCTTCTACCAATAACTCGTGCAGGAAGTAAAATACACGTAAAATGTCCCTTAAAGGTCTTACAAAAAAGAAATAAATCCCTGCAGCATCTTCCTCTGATATCAAGATGAAAAACAATAGCATATTTGGTGAATAGCACTAATAAAATCATAAAAGTTTATTAATTTTTAATCCATTATACTCTGGAAATGCAAAATATTGCTTTGCACTTATGTAACTAAGGAGAATTTGAAGGCTACTTTAACCAGTTTTATTAATGCATATTCTTTTTTCTTAAATGCGTATTTTTTTGCAAGAAAAAGAGTAATGTTTGCAGAGAATAACTTGGCTCTGACCAGTGAAATCAACTGGATTTCCCTACTATCTGAAGACACAAAGCTTAGAAAGACAGAAAAATGGCAATGTGCTTATACATGGAACATGCAGCCTTGGCCCCATATATTCACGACTGGCCCCTGCACAGTCTAAGGAATCTTCACTCAATATAAGATAATGAGCATTCTAAATAGATGAAATGGCTCCCAGAATAAATAAATACCTTTATCTTAATCAAATTAGTCATTCTGAATTACTAAAATAAAAATGTGTCTTGCCACTATCTCTAATACTGGCCTTGTGTTATGTAAATGTTTTTTAATACTTATTCCAAATGTCTTAGAAATGCTTCAGAAACACATTTTGCTTAAAGATGTGCAGCACTGTGTCTCCAGTCACACTAACTGATATTAATATATAACACTAACAAGGAATGATTGTGTAATCACACATCATGACTGCAAATTAAAAAGACTCATGTCAACTGAGAAGCTGAAGTTTTTGTTTTGAATGATCTTACTTTAAGAGCAGGCCATTTAATTTTAAATACAAATAGATTTGCACTAAGTTTTAAAAAGACACATTGTAATGCAAACTGTCAGGAAAGCATAGCTTATCAGGCAAGAGCAACATTTCAGGACATAACTGCTGAATAGTCAATTGTTTTAGTTAAGTCTTAATTTAAATATTTTAAGGTGTATATATAAATATATATACAAATTTTTACATCTCATTTAGGGGCAAGTATGATGATTTTCATGATACTGTTTTCATAAGCATCCAGTGAGAAAACTATTCTTCTACTGGTGGAAAATGACTGAACATTGCAAAAAGTGCAGATTAAGAAAATCTAACAAAATCAGAATGTTTAGCTACTATAGAAGAGTTAAGAAATTTTTGGTAGAGTCTGAAATATTCAACCTGAATATCCAACCTCTATAAATTTTTGTAGTTCAGGGAGATGTTGCAGAAACAACACAGGAAAACTGTAGACTGGGTAGGTGGAATTTCATTGGTTAAGGACTGTTATTAATGTACACCTATTGCATGATACAACATTTTACTTTACTATAATGTAAAATAAAATGCTATTATGACAACATTATATTGCCTCCTTAGAATGGGTTTACATAGGTTGTTTTCGAAACTATGAAAGCAAATAATATATTAAGTTGATCACAATACACCTAAAAAATACACATTTTAAGCATTCTCTTGCCGTAATAAGCAACATTAAAACTGTATTTTGCCTTTTTCTCTGTTGCTGCCTCCCTGGGCTACTAAGATTAATCTCTTTGAGAAATACAAGAAAAGGGAATACATTTTGCAAGGAAAGAGACCTACTTGACTGCATGGTTCTTGCTGAGATTTCTGCTGTTGAAGCACCCAGGCCTTGAGGAGAACGTGCTGCTAGGCGGAATAAGTATAGGCTGTTTGGCCTTAAGCCTTGCAGACGATAAGATGTAGTAGGCTCAGTGGAAACACGTTGCTAAAGGTAGACAATAAGAGGATGTCTTGATTAGCTTTCAGAGACTCTGAATTCCACATATTGCCTATAGAAGAAATGCTTTTATACTCTGATAAACCCATAGAGAAAAACTTAAATTCAAGAAAATAAAGCAGAACAAAACTCAACTAAATCAAACCAAAAATGAAAACATTACTTTTGACAAACGTACATTAAGGAAGAAAAATTTTTAGTCAATAGTTTAATGGGTGAAACTCAGAGCCAGAAACACTGCTTGGCCATTTGAGGAACAAATAGCTATGTACAAACCATGAGAGGCTTTGCAGACAATACCACATGAAAAAAGCCTTACCTATAGATATCTTTTACAACAGTGAAGTACAGGATTTTATAGTGTAATCTTGGGTTTAATCTTGTAGTTAAATTTGTGTTTGAATTTTTATAAAGCAAATTCTTCCATGGGGTAACTTATTAAGGAGGGGCCTGCATCCTACTTGGAGGTGAAATATGTATCTGACCCCCTTCCACAAAATAAGTGTATGCATTCACAGTGTATATGTGAAGCTGCCATAAACATAAGCCCAGTTGAAGCACCAGCAGTGAGTTGAAGATGTAGGAGAAACCAATGAAGCTGACACTCTCCTCTTGCCTTCTGAGACTCCAGGCTTCTTTTTTTACTCTGTGACACCTGGTAATGTCACACTTTCCCTATCAGAACAGCAGTTTATTCTAAAGTTTATGGTACAAACACAACAGAGGCCTGTGAACTGAAAACTCTTTACAAAATAATGGTACAGGAAAAGTCTATTGCAGGTTTTTATCTTTAGAAAAAACCCCATGTTTTCTTCTCAATTATTATTGAATGATTAGAAAAGCTTGAGTTTTTTCTTACACAATGGCACAGAGGAACAAATATTATCTAAGGCTGAAAACAGATTTCAAGAAAAAGTTTAAAAAAGGCTTAATGGGTTCATAACATGCCTCCAAACACTTTTTGCTTCCAAGCCTTCATAGAGGAACAAACATAATCAGTGTCTGAAACTGGATGGAACTTCACTGGTGGGTAACCATCAACAGCATTCTCTGCTGTTTACACACTTCCAGTCTGTCACTAGGCTAACTGCTGGGTTTAACAAACCTGAATATCAAGGTACTTATACTAAAGCAAGTTACTAAACCATGAAATTTAAACCATTGCAGCATTTTATGTCTGACTCATTAAAGATTATTAAAAAGATGTACAATCTTGCCACTTACTTCCTCCCCATGCTCCCCTTCTTTGTAAACCAGTTCATAGCTGGAAATGGTATCAGAGCGTGGAGGTGTCCAGGAAAGCAATATGCTCGTTTCAGACTCAGGTTCTGCTTTGAAATTTAATGGCTGACCAGGCACTGAAAAGAAGTTGAGCAGTGTTGCCAATTATTTATTTGGCTACTTCAACATTTTCAAACCTTTTAAACTATTATCTGAATATGGCACGCAATATTACTTTTATTTAACTTACTGAACTTAAACAT
Source organism: Atrichornis clamosus (assembly GCA_013400975.1). Taxonomy (NCBI): domain Eukaryota; kingdom Metazoa; phylum Chordata; class Aves; order Passeriformes; family Menuridae; genus Atrichornis; species Atrichornis clamosus. The sequence continues at coordinate 213,561 of WBMZ01009000.1, forward strand.
ATTGATTCATACTACTATGAAATAAGTTAATCTGAGCACAGAAAAGAATAATGATACATTTAATTCACATATTAAAAATTATCTAGGATTTCAAATAAAAATTTTTGCCGTGTAAATATTGCACACAGAACGGAAATGCAATTGAAGAGATGCCTGGTGATGAATACCAGCAATCTAATAATCTCTGTGTGAAATGGCAAATATATATATCTATATATCTGTGTGTGTATGAGGAAAAGTTAGTAGAACATATAATTGGCTGGAATAGTCTAGAAAAACGTGTTAAACCATTACATGCATTTCCAAATATGAAAAATTTTTGCTCAGCTCATAAATAAAAGATTGTAAACATAGCCTGCTCTTTAAAGACACCCACATATCGAATGCTTGTGTAACCTGAATAATTTATAACCTACTGAAGAGATATTCAGTTCTCATTAAGTGACATATTTCCACCCTTTAATGACTGGTATTTTTAACAATATAGTTGATTTTCTAGTGACAACACTAATTGCAAGCAGCAAAAATGAACCTTTTGATTGCACTAGTCAAGAACACTCTGTGTTGTTAGACCTTGTGAAATGGTCATAGAAATTATCCACACTAAATGTTATCCTTATTTACTTCTTCAAATGTAAAGCAAATAATCAGGTTGACTGGGAAAAGACAGCAAAACTTTATCACTGAATTATATACAATAGTTTTGACACCCAAGTTCTAAAACATTGCTTTCAGTTAATAGTGCTGTTGATAAGACATGAAACAGTTTTCCACTTTTTTAGCTGTTCAAGAATAAAATGTGACATGTTTTAATTTTTTAAGGGGAAAAATAAAAAGATATACTTCTTAGCACATACTGGGAACAGGTGTGAGAAGTGGGATGTGACAATAATGATGGTTTCGCAAACATTTTTCAGGGGATAATTCTTTTACAGTATCAGAAGTATGTTTCTTTTGTACAGTAAATGACCTAAAAACTCCAGAGAATAAACAGTTAAAATAATTTGGTGTTTTTATTTTCCCTGGACTTCTACAGAATATCACTCCGAGGAGAACACTGCCCTTGTGTATGCTGGCACAGATTTGATACCTAACTTTCAACAGACAGAACCTTTCCACACAAGGTGTGTATTCAAGGTCCTCTGTGGACGTTGCAAGTCTCTACTGTTCTTTTTTTTTTTTTTTTTTAATGAATGAGAATAGCTGGAGACCAACTCTCTTACAGGAATAAAAAGGGATAGAAATATCTTTCTCAAAGGTATCTGGTCTAAAAAGAGACCACTGCCTGGGTCCTGCAAAGGGGAAGCAATCCAAAATCACAGGGAGTCATTAGAGGAAATATCAACTAAGTGTTTTTTACAGAAATACTTCTGATTTTGCAAGAAGACTGCAGTGCTGGGGATGGTTCAGCTGGGAGAAGGGATAGCTTCGGGGCCACTCAACAGCACTCCCAGCACCCACAGAAGGGATGAAAGAGATGCAGCAAGGCTCCTCCCAGAGTGGGGCAGGTGAGAGGCAGTGGCACAAGTTGAAACATGAGAGGCTCAGGACAACATAGCAAGGCAGTCAGGGCCCAAGGAGGTTGGACCATACCAGCCTCGGGGGGTTTTACACCTCAGCTGGGTGAAGCCCTAAGAAACTCAGTCTGACCCCACAGGTGAGCCTGCTCTAGGCAGCAGCTGTGGTTGGACACCTCCCCAGATAATAATCCCGCCAGCCTGAATTGTCCTGTGATGCTATAATCTGTACTTAATGTATGGATAACATGAACTGTAGAACACAGCCAGGCAGTAATAGTAAATGATCAGTCAAGTGACTCATATGAAGGCTGGTACCATCTGTTATGATAAATATGGCAGCAGATGGAGAACTAAGGGTATTTCCTGTCTCTCTGCACATTTTAAGACTCTCATTCTCCAAGTATTCCTTTAAAAAAAACCCCAACCCTTTGTCATCTTAGGTCTGCAATTCTTAATCATTTTATTCAAGTTGACAGCTAATTGGACTTTTGCAAATGCTGTTTGTTAAAGTAATATCTTGCTTCAAAATCTAGTCTCCCCTCAGATTTTTTTAACCACATTTAGGCAACTCTGATGCTGAAAACACTGACAAGAAAAACGGGACAGGAGAAAGGTTTTGCATTGTTCCAAACAGATGAGAAAAGATGGAGAAGAAAGAAAACAAAACCAAAATAACAGAAACTAAACACACCTTAATGCTGATAGACTTTGGTAGGGAACCCAATACTTAAGTCAAAAGAAAAGTAGCAGTTAAGAAACTGGAATAATTAACTCTTGAACTATTTAGGATTTATGCCTATAACATACAACATCTTTTCAAAAAAATCTTCAGTGGCACATGGGAGCTAAGCCAGAGCTGACAGAAGCTACCGGTCTCCTTCAGAGACAGAAAAAACCTTGAGAAACTGCAAAGTGTATGTAAGTGGACTTTAAGTTCTTTTTGAAGTGTTTTAATTTCACACATCAAATCTAACTCCATATTAGTGCTATACATGGGTGGCTTACTAAATGGGACGGTTTTGCATGAGCGTTCTCTCATTACTGTCTTTTTTACTTTGAGAACAACGTGCTCTACAAAAGCACGTTAAAACCCCTGATTTCCCTGTGTATCTCTTCTCTCTTCTAAACATGACATATCTTGGGCAGTACACATGGTGAAAGACTACAGTGCAGTAACAAAACAAAGAACAAAGTACACAATTACTTTTTCCAAAACTTCATATAAAGTTCTACATTTGCACTTGCCTAGTCCTCCATGTTTATCAGTAGACAACCAGAAATAAACACAACTGCTGGACTTTGTACTGCATATGTGGTTCTATGTTCACCCCTGATTAAAATGTGAGAACAGGATCATAAAAGGGGATCTCAGAAAGGCACTTTATTTCATTGCACAGCTCCTCAGCTGGCTGAGGTAACCAGAAAACTACTCCAGGACTGTGCTGGGTTTGCAAGTGATAATGGAAAAAGAGGAGAGTCTCCAGGCTAGAAAGGGCCCCATGACATTGCTAGGCTGAAATTCATCCCTAGAGTAAAACTCAATCAGTTCAATAAGAAGGCAGCTTTGCAAAGGACAATAGATTGATCAAGAGAACTTACAATCAATAGAGAACCTAAAAGGACCAAGAGTTTATGCTTCTGGTTTCTCTAAAAGAAGCATGAAACTCTACAGAGAAGCTCTTACAACTGAAGAACTACTGTGCTTCAGAGTTTTTGTTTTGTAAAACAATGCATGTATGTTTTGAAATACCAAGGTCTAATAGAACTAAATTACAAAATAAAATGGGTAATGTACAAAATAAAATGGGTAATATGTGCATTCTACTCTTTCCTGTCTCTCTGCTACAAGTGAAATAACCTCTTCAAATGAGTCTGAAGATAGCTGAGGCTTGCAGATTTGCAGTACCAAAGAACCACAATACCCAAAATAATTAACTACTATACATTTTAAATTTAAACAAAGCAAAGCATTGTATGTGAAAGGTAATCAGAAATCTATGAATCGCTTTCTGAAAATAGTATCTCTGACATAAGGGGAACCCAGAGAATAAAATAAACATGTTGGTCAGTCTTAATGACAGAGCCCACACAGTCTTGTCTGAATGACTAGAGAACACAGTTAAGAGATGAATTACACCTCAGAGTATTTCTGTCTACACTGTATTTCAACAGTGTAGCAATACAGTTGTCTTAAAATTACTTCAAGCTGCATCCTTCCATACTTAATTTCAGTGACACAAGTAATGTGTGCACATTTCCAGTGCTCATCCTCACATTTTCAAAAATCAGAATTCTGAACTTAAAAAAAAAATCTGATTAAAAAAGTATTCTACATCCATACCCTATTTTGTACTCTAATCAGGAAGAGAGGTAGATTAAAAGTTAGGAACTAAAAATCACTGTGTGAAGGTAAGATCCTCAATATTGAACTCATCACGTTAGCATTTAAATGAAGTAAAATATAGGCTAGGAAACTTAACAGTTACCTGTGCTTTGAGAGTAAGGGAGTTATTCAAAAGCTGAAAGAGTCTTTCCTATCTGACCAGAAATATTCCTTAAGGGGAATTCTGTCACTTAAAAAATTATCCTACACCCCAACTCAGCATCAACACATACAAATATCTCATAGACAGGTGTCTGGAGGATGGTGTCAGAATCTTTCAGTGATGCCCAGAGACAGGACAAGAAGAAGTGGTCATAAACTAAAACACAAGAAGTTCCACCTCAACATGAGAAGAACTTCGTTATATTGAGGGTGGCAGAGCACTGGAACAGGCTGCCAAGAGAGGTTGTGGCGTCTCCCTCTCTGGAGACTTTCAAAACCCACCTGGATGTGTTCCTGTGTAACTTGTTTTGGGTGATCCTGCCTTGGCAGGGGAGTTGGACTGGATGATCTCCAGAGATCCCTTCCAACCCTAAATATTCAGTGATTCTTCCACCTGCTTTCTTGCATTGAGTTGAGTTTCCAGCTACATGCTTTCAATCCTTCTCATGTGGAAGTTTGTTTCCATGAAAAGGTTCACAAAAAAATTTAAATGCCTGGTAAGGTAGTTAGCTTGCTACAACACAGTACAGTACTCCCTTGCTACTAACTCTTCCTCTGAACTTCTAATTTTCTTTTACCATAAGAACTCAAGAAACATTAACTTTGTTTAAGCTAAGGCTCCATTTATGTGCCCTGCAAGTCTAACACTTAACCTTCTCATTACTGTCCTTTTTCCTATGTTCAAAACATTAGCCTTTTACATCTGTAATATGCCTCATTCTTCAAACCACAGAGAATCCTTCATTTAAAACCACCAATATGTTTTTTTATTTTAAGTTTTTTCTAAAGAAGCATGTGCTTAGAGGTACACATTCATTTCTCTGAATATTTATTCATTTTTCTCTCTCTTTTTCTCTAGTTATCCACTATGCAATAGACCTTGTGTATCTCTCACTCTCCTGTTTTTCTACATAAGCTCAGAACAAAATCAAGAGTCACTTAATTCCTTCAGTAGCTATCTTCTCTTTACAGATTAAAAAGGAAATGAAATGAAGCAAAATTAAATGAAACAAAACCAAACCCAAACCCAGACACTCAGTTCAAAACTCTAAATTTTCCCAGTATACACAGGTTAAAGTATGTTGCTCAGAGTACACATACTTCTCATCAATGTAGGTCCAGAAAGGAACCGTGAGAAGATACTTAAGAAGTGTATCCTGAGCAGCTAAACTGGACACACACCAACTTTATTTTTTAACACAGTAAAAAAAAAAAAAGAGCAAGAAGTATCACAGTAGAACTTATAACAATATTTCTTTACTCTAAAATTTGGTAAGTCAGTTAACTTACATCATAGACTGGTCCTGACTCCATCCTCTACAGAATCTAAACCTTTGGTCCAAAATGCAGAGTAAGGACTTTCTTAAGTATTACTTTTGGAATTTTTATCCCTTTATTCAAAAGGCTCAGCTTCACAGCTCTTTTCTGATTACAGAATTTGTTAAAATATTGTGTTTTTATCACAAAGAAAATACTGCTGAAAACAACTGGGCAACAGGACATGACTTTGCCTTCAAATGCTTAAATAAAATACTGAAAATGTAAACCAAATTTTTTTTTGTCTGTTAGTCTGAAAAATGTTTCCTTCTCTTCCCCTCAAACTACATGCTCAACATTGTCATTAAAAATCTAAGTTTCACTACCAGCAGAGTTTCAACTGACCTGCAAAGGAAGAAGCCACTCATCCAGCCATTTAAAAAGAACAATTCTGCTACACTAAGAAAACAAAAATTCCTCTGAACAGTCTTTTTAAGAATAAATTATTAATTTTTTTAATGTCCCTCCAAAGATCAAAATACACAACAAGGAAAGCTTTCAACTATCTAACAGAGCCTGTAAGTCACAGAGGTCAGTAAGATTTTATTTTATACATGCTCTAATACCCCTAAAGTAAGCACAAGTGTTAAACTGCATATATATTATGGCAGACTTATTTATTTTAAAAAAGAAAAAAATTCAACCAAATGTAATCAGCACCCCATTCTGATTTTTCCTCTTTTAAAATGTTTCCATTAAATCCAGTTTCCCTGTTCTTAAGTGGCTTTTTTTACTTGCTTTAGTATATGGTATCTGTTTCATTTTGAGAGACTTAAACTAAAACAATCATATTCATATTTAGATTAAAGCAAATCCAGAAGAGAAGGGCAAGGAGGGCATTTTTTTCTGTGATGTTCACTCAAGAGAAACTACTGGATAGAAGGATAGGTAAATTTATTTTTAAACATACCCTGAACTGGAGAACTGCACTAGACTTTCTTAGGGTTTTTTTCTCTTTTATGATTGACAACGTTTGTGTTTCAAGGGAAAGTATCAGTGCCTCCTGTATGCCCCATTCTTGGTTTTCTTTTAATTTTTTTAACATCATCACCAGTAAACCTTGTCATGTCAACTCTGTTACGAATTTAAGCACTCTTAATGCTGTAACTTCTTCAGATTGCAACAGTAATCAGAAACAGATGGGCACGCTTACTTTTCTGAAGTAACCTCAGAAAGTAATGTAACTTGGGCTAGTCCAGCTGAGCCTCAGTGCTCATTTCAATTCCTTCATTCTTCACTGGGGGAGCCACTGTCAGACATTTGCTAATCTAAGAGGTTTACAGTTGTGAGTGAAAACACAGATAAGGAGCTCACTGAACCTTCTTCTTCAAAAGCTTTTTGCATGTGGATTCAATCAGAAGTCAATATAAAAACCAGGTCTCTGAAAAACGTTGCAAATGCTAAAATTAAACTATGGTGTACATATTTACATTTTCCGGCACACAGACACATTTTAATCTATCACTAGAAGGTCTAAATATAGTTAATTTTGTAACTTCTCAGCTGAGATACTGCAAAAGGTAACACCTATATCTTTGTGCAAGGTAACACCTATAAAGTTTTCAGGACAATCCATCAATTTCCCTCTTTATTAAATGCATATTAGTAAAACACACTAGTAAAACCTTGACGAAACATAACTGTCTACAGTTACACTTTAGAGAGCTGTTTTTTAAGAATTTGACAGATGCTAAATTCTTCAATAGGAAACTTTCCTGTACTAAAAAAATTCAAGTAGTATTATATATTTCTAGGCAATTACTAACCTACAGTAATACTTCATAATGCTTTCGCTAAACTGCTAGACAAAAGGAGCTTTTATTTCTTATTGCTACAATAAAACGCTTTATGCAGTGTAACTCTACTAGAGCTCTCACTTCTGACTTCATAAAAACTTTTCTGCAATGCTTTTCACTGTGTTTGCTTGTCCTTTGCTAATAACACTAATTTATGGACCTAAAACTTCTTGAACAGAAACAGAAAAACTTAACTGCAAACATAAACCAAGAAAATGGTGACCCTGTGGTATGCACTTTCAAGAGGCAGGTTGATTTGACTTACAAATCCAAAGTGTACAGAATTGCTTGCTTGAACCCACACAAAGGTTTGTTGTATTTAATACTTTCATGCTTTATGTGTTCTCAGAATCTTAACAACTAGTGGCATACACATGTAGTACATATACATTTTAAATTTACAAAACCAATCACTAGAGTGATACAGCATAAGGGAACTACATGACACCTGACTAAAACCCACCAAAACACACAAGCAGTTCCTCAAACAAAGATATGAAGAAATATTGACAACCATGTTTGGTGCATAGAGCACTGCCAAACAGCAGCCATAAGATTTGATCCCCTCCAGGATGGAGGTCTCCCTGACACTTCAGATAAACTACAGATAAATTTCTTGACACTGATGAAAAAAGAAATTAAAGCATGAGAGGGTAATTTCTGCTCTGGAAAGACAACTCGGACTGTGGAATTGAGAGAAGGATGTCTGCAAAAACTGACTATCCTTGAGAGGAAGTTTTTTTGCAACATTTTGAACTCAAAGTGTCTCTCTGCAAAATTTCTGCATGTACTTAGATTTTTTTCCCACAAATTTTGTTCATTGCTAGCTTACCTCCTGTTTGAGTGATGACTTGAATGTCACTAGAAAGTGGTCCATCCCCAACAGAAGTAAAAGCAAGAACCTTCACAGAGTATGTTTTCTGGGGTACAAGATTCCCAATAGTGGTAATATGGCTGTCAGCCACATTGTGCTTCATCCAGCTGTTGACATGTTGAGTGGGGTCCATGGTATAATAAACTCTATAACCTTGTATTTGTCCATTAGGTTCCTCAGGTTCTTCCCACTGTACCAGAATGGTGGTGGAGCTCAACATACGGGCCTGTACATTGCGTGGTGCACTTGAAGGTGCTTGTTCTGAAGTCCTTGTTGACACAGGCTCACTTGGTGGCCCCCGTCCAATGTTATTTACAGCAACTACCCGAAATTCGTACTCTGAATATGGGCTTAGGCCAGCCACGCTATAGCGTGTTGTGGCCACCCCATCAATTTCTTTATATGGCTCCTCGGAATTTTTCGGTTTGTGTTGGATTATGTAGTAAGAAACCGGCTCAGGGTTTCCAGAATCCCAAGTCAATGTTATGCTTGTTGCTGTGCTTTCTGTCACCACAGGTGTTCCAGGAGGTTTGGGTAAGGCTAAATACAAGTAACAAAAAATACAGTTAGCACTATGTAACAGTAGACATTCATTATTAGAATAAGAAACTTACAAACTAACAACAAAACAAAAACAAAACAAGATGATGAACTAGAAAGAATGTGTCATCTGTTCAGAGCAAGCTTTCAGCAATTATGATTTCCTTCAAAATCTATTGGAAAATCTTCAAATTTTGTTCAATACAGTTCATTTATCATGAACTAATGACACTGACTTGTGTAATAAATCCATAACTATATGCAGCAGCAGATTCTTATAGACAGATAATTCACAATTACAGTTGAATTTTCAGATATTTTTTGAACCTCTTGTTTCAAACCTCTTGTTTTCCAGTTACTCAGTGAATTGGATATCTGGACACTCAGTAACTCTAAAAATCAAATTACTGGTTCTTAAAGACGCCTTCTGTTGACAAGTAAATACAACATTACAAGATCCTTTCTTAAACTGAAATGAAGGTTGGGAGCTAGACACAGGAGATTAATGGAACATTATGACTAACTTATTATAATAAATATTACTTATTAAATTAGTGATTATGACTGCTATCTGAACCTGTATTTTGTCTTATGCCAGTGACTGGCTGGAATATTTACCCTCTTGACTTAAGAGGACAAATGGTATTTAGACCTTTCAGTGCAACATATTTGCTCAGAATATGGCAATGAATGAAATAAAAGGCTGAACTGTGTGCTCGAGATATACCTTTGACAGTTATCTGTGCTATTGCTTCTATAACACCAAGGGTAGACATAGCAACGCAAGTATAGTTTGCAGACTGTCTGACATCATTAAGCTCAAGGACGTTCCTCCCTATTGGCATATCATCCTCAGGTGTCAAATCTTCTGCTCCTAGCATCCATTTCACATATGGCATGGGTGAACCCACCGCAACACAGGTGATATTTACACTCCCGCCAGGCATGATCTCATGATTTGTAGGTGGGATAGAGAACCTTGGTGGGACCCGTCGAACTGGAACAAAACACAAAGAAAAGGTAATAACATATACGAAAAAAGAAACTGAGTCTTGCATATGGACAGCATGCAGTGTACAGACACAATTTACTGTTTAACGTTTATTGTGATCTGCCAGAAAATATGTATAAGAGAAACAAGAGACTAAACAAGAATTTTGTCTGCACACAATGTGAATTATTCTCTATTTATTTGAGGATATTATTAGGCACATTCATACAAAGGCTGATTCAGACCTATTAGAGCCCCACATGTAACTAACTACATACTAACAATACACAAACACCATGCAAAAGATATACACGCACGCGTGCACGCACACAAACAGGCGCACATATATATATGCATTTTTTATGCCCATACATATATATATATGTACAGAAGAAAACTGGAAGGTCAACAGCATGCTTGAGTTGATCACCAACTTCAATGCTGCGTGCTTCCAGTTGATGTGAATGAATGTGCTAGGCCACATTGTCACATCACAGTCCTGGAACACACTGCCTAGAGTAAATTGAAAGTGCAATTTCAATTGCTTTCAGACTCAAAGTAGATGCAGCCTCAAGACCTCACACTAACACTGAAACAAACAGAAAAAATATATAATTGCGCACAGATACAAATATATATATATATATATATACACACATATATATACACATATACAAACATATATAAATATATATATATATATATATATATGGGGAGAGAAAGAGAGAGGCAAAAAGAGAAACAGTGTCACAGAAAGAAATTAGTCAAAGTCAGTACAAAGTACTCGATTTGGTCATGCAAGCAAGCAAATGACAGAAACAGTAGAGAATCATGCTTAGGGAAATGTCTGAGTAAAAACTGCAGAGAGAATACAACACAAAAAGAAAACTTGGGGTGAAGACAGGAAACTTGAAAGAGATGGGAATAGGATAGACTGACAGATACAGGAGTTTAAGAGGAGCATAGAGTTTGAAGGAGAAGGAACTTAGACTAAATTTAGGTGGTTAAAAAGCAACTGTGAGGAAGGGCCACTAGGGAAATAGTAGAATATTGAACAGTGAGGATTCCACTATGCTCACACTTAAGGGAAAGCAAAGTAAGGACTGATAATATTAGACATTTCTGTATTGACAGCAAGGGGTGGCAACCTTAAACACACAGCAGGACATTCCACTAACAGAGTAGTTAATATTTAAGCAAACACAACACCGAGAAAATTATCAGGCAATAACAGATCAGTGTTCCTGCTTCACATATTCTCAGTGGTGTGCACATGTGTGTAGGAGGTGGAAGCGATAGAGGTAGCTGAGATAGGTAGGTTTGTATTTAGGCCTTTCATTGGATGGTGTACTCAAAACTGTATTTATTTGGCCTTAATAGAGGCTAATCATTTAGACAGTTTTATTTCAGCAAAAAGTTAAAAGTAAAATAAGACTAGGAGTGAGTTTGTAAAAAACAAATAAGGAAAACTGTATTAGTCTGAAACCTTTCCACTGGGCTTGATTAAATTTCCGTGATCTTCTATGGATTCAGAAGGGACTTACTGCAATGGCCTCATGAGTGAATGACAGGCAGAAGGGGAACAAGCAGAGAGCAAAACATCCGTAAACGGCCAGTTCACAGAGGCCACACAAAGCAAACGGCAGGCAATGAGCAACTTCTTGTATTGAACAAAATCCTTATAGACAGAGGAGAGTTTAGTCTTCATGCGTGGGCTATTTAGAAAAGCAACTACTGAAACCATTCCTTGAAAAGCAGGCATCAGTATAAATAAGAAATTAAAAGGGAAGAAAAAGCAGGAACACTGACCAAGTTTAGTAGACGTTAGTATTAAAAGCTAAAAAGATTGCCATGCATCCAGGTTCATTCTCTCTTATCATGCACAACAGTTAGATACCAGCACTCATCAAAAGCCATGACCAGGGCATTCTCTGCTTAAACATAACATTAACTGAAAAAATGCCACAATGCAGCTACATTCATTTCATTTGTATTCTTTGTTATTGGTTTAATTAATAGTTTTGTAAGGTGGGTAAAAAGTAAAAAACACACCAACCTTCTCGCAGCTCTGAGGGATGTAGGGGGTTTGATGCAGAACACAATGAAATGAGGAAAGGAGAAAAACAAGGGAAACACAGAGAGAGTAAAAAGGCCATATCAAGGCTTTCAACCGCTACTTGAACATCTCTACTTGCTCTAATTAAACCTTCCTACCTCATCTTGAAAAGTTAGCATTTTCCACAGCTACAACGGAAACAACAGCTAGCATAATTTTGAAATTTTCCTTTGGATATAAAGGTATACATGCCTCATGCAGTACAGGAAAGTCAGTACGTTGGAGGAGAAGAGAAAGAAAATAAAAGACCAAGTAACTTTCTACTGATGTCTTAACTATCCAAGGTTTTCCTTTCTTTTCTTTTATAGTTAGCCAAAAGAGTCACACCATATGAAAATGTATCAGGTTGATAGAAAAATCAGCTCTAAAAAAAATTTCAAAATCAAGCTAGGCATTTTTAGTAAGGTCATCCACACTACAGTAAAGTTTACAGCTGTTTATGTTTTCACTTCTATTTCCCCCACCCATCCCCTTATACTGTAGACACACACACACACACACACATATATTTACAAACATATGTATGTATGTCTGTAAAGGCTTTGTTTTACAGAAATTTACATCAATCAGACATAGGAAATATTGCGTGAAACAAAGCCCTTCCTTATAGCTGAACCAAAAGCATATTTTAATATGTTAATAACCATTTTTACTACTGTATGGAAGAATATAATGGTTTTATTATTAGTCATACCTGTCATACACACAGGTAATTTCTTAAAGTAATATAGCCAATTGACCACGATCCATTCTAAGGAACTACACCTCACTCATAAGTCTTACACTACATATATTATATATATACATACATATTTATTAAGAAGAAAGAAAAAAGAAGAAAATACAGTTGTGCTCTGCATACATAAAGTTATAAAGTTAGAAGCTTTTCCTTTCCAGTTAGACAGCAGAGGTCAGGTAGGCATACACCTCAATGCCTTGGGGTTACACTCAGCTGATTAGTAGCACACAGAGCAGTCACCTCAGGAGTTTGAAAAGAAAAGCAAAACAAAATAAAACCAATAAAAGAAAATAAATGCAAAGCACAATTTAACTTAATGTAGGAAAAAAATTGAAGTTAAAATGTAAATATAAATATACTTACAAACCTTAACCCACAGGATAGACTTGACTCAAGAGTGCTTTAAAAGAACAAAATAAACCCCAATCTTTCCTCTACAGATTAAAATTAATTTTACAATTGACACATTTACCATGGCATTTTGATTATTACAGTGGTAACTGTATAGATCCTGAGAGTAACTTAGCCCTGAACCTGAATGAACAGTGGGTGCCAGGGTTATGTCATTCCTACCTCTGACATATAGATTGGCAGGGGCAGAATAGCGTGTACCCGCACTGTTGGTTGCAACACACTCATATTTGCCTTGGTCAGATTCTTCACTCAGTTCAATTTGGAGGGCACCTGTATGAATATAAAATACATTGCCAAAGGGGCGGTCAGATAAGGCTTTTTACATCCATAACAATACACCTCTCAACAATATGAAAAGCTTGTATGCGAAGGTCCACTCAACGTCGGTTCATTTTCTCGCTAAGGTGCACAGACAGAAAATGATGCAATGAAAAAAACAGAGATTATTTTTTTCACATCATCAGTGCTAGCACAGGAAAACAATCAGCATTTGGCAAAAAAAAAAACAACAAAACCTCTCTAAACAATACTCTTTCCTAAACCATTAAATGAAGATGGGTGAGACTGCTTCAAGGAAGAATGGCTTTTGAATAAAACAATAGAGATTAAGTAGTTGGGTCATTATAATTTTTTAATTTTTTATTTCATTGTTTCAATCTAGTAACAAAAGTAGCACAAAAGGTGGTACTCATAAAAAAGCAGGACAGACTTCAAGAAATCTTCTGCTGAAGAAAGCCAAAAATGCGCAGCAAGAACAAAAAGGCTGCTTGAAGTGAAAAAAAAGAAACGGTATTAGTCATTTACAATTATCAAAATATTATTTTAAAGAAATGAAACTCCTTTAAGACATGCAGATTGATAAGAAAAGAAAGACAGTTTTCCGCAACTTACAATCTTAAAGTACGTTTGCTGAAAAACAAAGAGCAGTTGAATTAGAAGACAAAAAAGTTAAAAAGCATGGTCTATGCCAACAAGGAAGAACTAACCAACCACTGCTGAGGACCGTAGGAAGGCCCCCCCCAAGACACCCATCAAAATCCACAAGTGGGATTAGCAGTGTGGTGTCACAAAACCCAAGAAAAATACAAAACAAGAATCACAAAAGAAGTAAACAGTTTTGCTAAAGTATCAAAAACCAACAATACCACATACCACCAAGAATAATGAGTCAGTAACCTTTCATTTCCAAAGCCTGTAGATTAGAAGATCCAAAAATCCAGAGGTGAGAGAATTCCAAAAAAAAAGAAAGCTACGACGACAACCAAAAAAAAAAAAGAAAAAAAAAAAAAAAGAAAAACCACAGTAAAGGGAAAAAAAACATTTCTGTAATTTTTTTTAGGGGGGGGACACATAATTTTCAATTTTATTAAGTCAAAGAAAAAAAAGGATTGAAGAAGAACAAAACCAAAAACCTTTCATGAAAGATAAGACAAAAAGAAGATAGTCCATGTTGTCTTCTGCATGTCTGCTACTGTTCTCCAGACCATCTTGGCTTTGGTCCAGGACAAGAACAGCTAAGGAAGAAAAAAAATGATCTTTTTTTTGCTCCAGTTGGACAAAAAAAAAGAGGAAGGAAAAAGAAGAAGAAAAAAAAAGAAGAAAAAGAAAAAAGAAAAAAAAGAAGAAGAAGAAAAAGGAGAAGAAGAAGAAGAAGAAGAAAAAGAAAAAAGAGGGACAAATGGTACGCTGTGACTGGGCTATGGCCAGGAGACCTGGATATGCTTTCTTTGAAGCATATCACATTTTTTTAAAATTTTACTGTATTTATTTTATATTTTTTTAATGAACAAACAAAAAAGGGAAAGGAAAAGGCAATGTGAAGAAAGAAAGGTCACAATATGAGAGTCACTGATCATAACCAAACAGGACAAAGGAAAAAAAATCAGATGATGGACATTTCTGGGGGTTTTTGTTTTGTTTTGTTTTTTTCCTTAAGAAAAACAAAACAAAACAAAACCAAAAACAGGACAAAGATGACAAGGATGAAAGGACAGAAAGAATGAGTAAGATCATTCTGTGAACGTTAGTTCAGCACTCTTACCTCTTATTGGTGTACCACCTGGGTGGATAATATGAATGCAAATAAGATTAGAAAGAAGAAGCATTAGTACGAGAAGAAGGAGGCTAGGGCTTTGGAAGAAGAATCAAATTAGATTTACAGAATTAAATAAGGTCTTAAGAGAAACTTGAATTACTATACTGTTAAAACAGGAATATATTAGATACTATTATCAGATTATAAAAGCAAGTTGCATTGTACCACAAAGGGCAAAAAGGCTACAATTGGCTGCACTGCCATTCTCAGAGTAGCATCTGAGTTCTTAGACGTTTGGTTATAGAGGATTAGATAGGTATCCAATATGCCTCAAATACTTAAAGGAAACTTCACAAAACTGTACTTATGACATATTTTAGGAAAATATTGGAAATTCTATTTAAATATATATATATCTATATATATAAAAAAAGAGGATACACTGAAGACTATCTCAAAACAAACACTGTAGTTTAGGTTGGATTATGGCATTTAATGTTCTAGATCTATGTGATACATGTGTACTTGTTCTTTTAGGTGTAGCTATGACAACATTTCTGTGGAGGTGTGCGTGTGCGCCACTATAGGGGTCTGGTGACTACACTGACTGTTAGTAAAATGCATGCCATGCATTTTAAGAATAATAATACTAATAATATAATAATTATCATCATAATAATAATCATAATATTCTGAATATGGAAATTAGTGGGGGTGAAGTGCGCTTCAGAACTAAGCACTTACCAATAGATTCTGGAGATTTAAATACGGAGAGAAGAAAGACAGCATAAAAATATTATTATATTCCTTATAATTTGGTACAAAGTTTTCAGTTAAAGCTTTATATACTAAATCATCTATGTCACATGTGAAAAAAATCTTAATTTACATTAACAGAAGGTTAATTTACACAGTTCTGCTGACAACAAGCAAAAAGTCAGTTAACAAGACGATTTAACATCACAGGACAGGTCAAAAGCTGAGAATTCTGGGAAGACACGTGATTAATAACTTAGATTCTACAACGATATCTACTACAATTGTCAAAGAAAAAAGCTCAATATATCCCAATGATCTTATTTTGGGATAAGCTTTAAACTTGATAAATTTAGGTATGTTCTTGGGTTTGTTTTGTTTTGTTTTGTTTTGTTTTAATCTAAAGAGAGCAAAAGAATAAACTAGGGCAGGAGGAGAGTGAAAGAACTGCTAGGGAGATGCAAGGGGCAAAGATAGAGAGAGAGCAGCAAAAGCTGGATTCTACACCAAAAGCAGACTTCTGTAGATCCAGAAAATATAGGATTCATAAAGCTTTAGCGTGGGCGCACACTACTGTGGCTAAATGTGTTGGGAAAATGCTCAGCCAGCAAAAAAACCCCAACTTTTTTCCATAGATTACCCAAAGATTTATTTTCCTTTTTTTTTTTTTCCAGGTATAAAACTGCATGGGAAGAAGTACTGTGCTTTATGTATTTGTGAGAGGAAAGAAGATGTGTCCAAACTGGCTAATCTTTGGTGAAGTCAAAAGTGGAAAAGACAGCACAAAACACATTTTAGATTTTAATTGAAGTGTCTAATGCAGGTTTTGGTTTTGATGAATATAACCATTGGTACTCCTTGCAATTTCTGAATGAAGTCCAATGTTGAAATAAATTTGTTAAAAAAATAAAAAGGAAAGAAGAAAGAAAGAGGAGAAAATGGATCCATCAAGTACTGCAAAAAGCAGTAAAGAAAAAAAATTATCAAAAAATACAGTCACAGCAGTGAGCAATGTGGAGTAAACAGAAGCTGCAAAACACATAGAGACAGACTCTATAGAAAGCTATGACAACATCACAGACATGGACAACACACTCAGTAACACAGAAAAGGAGAGGAGAAAGAGAAATTATTACCTATAAATAAATTTTTTTTTAAAAAAGGAAGAGAAAGAAAAGAAAGAAAAAGTGAGAGAGAACAACTCTGGGCGTTGGTGGAAACAGTAACAAGACCCTACCTGAGCGTAGCTGCTTGATGCGGCCATTGTTGTTGCTTGTGTCAACAGGTAAGAAATCTTTGAACCAAGTTATTTCAGGATCAGGATTGCCACTGGCTGCACATAACATGGTAGCTGTACGAGTTCGTTCAACCACCTTCAGCTGTGGGCCCATATCAATGGTTGGAAAACCTCGAGGAATTTGATCCTCTGAAAAAGAAAATGCAAAAATTGAAGGATTTCCCATTAGTTGCCCAGTACTGCATGAAAGCCCAAATCGCCATCCTGCTTAACATTCAGGCATCACCTAATTGTGTGTACAAAAGGAACTGATTGTAAGAATCCAGATAGGCAGCATTCTTGGTTAAACATTGATCAAAATGCTGATACAAAGCACGTTTTCATTAAAAATGGCTACAAACTTTATACTTATAAAATCAGAAGAGATACATTACATACTGTGTAATCATTAAACTCATATTATGTTACCTTACAACGCTGATGTTGCTCTGCTTGTGAGAGTTCTTACTATTTTATGTAAAATATTGTGAATTACCATGTCTATCAACAATAAGGAAAACCCCTTTTCTTTACATCAGACAAGTACATAAGAAAGCATGAGCACGCAAATAGGATCTGGCCAGTGACTCAGAAGACCCAAGTTATATTTCTTGTCTTTATCATTATTACTTATCTGCGGTTACTATTAACATGCCTCAGTTGTCCATCTGTAAAATGGACATGATAGTGCTTTACTGCTACAGGGAAGTGCTGTGATGATGAATGCATTACATGACAGCAAAGCACTGAGAAATTCTAAACATTAGAGATCTGTGGATAGCAAAGCTAAAGTGACAGTATACTCATAATGATATTGAATTGATACAACAGTGTCTATTAAAACACTCAGATATGGTCAAAAATATACTAGTGTTGTCAGTATTGAAATATTAAGAAATACTGAACAAGAGTAATTGGTCTTCATAATATGACACCGGTTAGAAAGCAACACTGGAAACACAGTGGGATCAGGAAATTTCTCAGAAATTAGTTAATCAGAAATAAGTTAGCACAGCTAAAATAATCCATTTGAAATACACCATTTTGCTTCTCATTTCCATCACAATGGCAAAAATATTTTAATTGCAAAATAATTAATTTTGCAATTTAAAAATGAAAATCAAAAATAATCAAAGAAAGAGGATCAACACTAACTATACAACACCTTAATAAATGTCTGGTCATTGCAATTGACTGCAACTGACACACAATTGATTAAGAGATAAAACAAAGAGGAGAAATTGTTGAACATCAACTCTTTCATTAAGAAGTTGTCATATCTTCAAATAGTTCAGGTAAGTCTTTAGATTTTTCTGAAAAACATACAGTAGGCAACTACAGCCTATAAATATTTGTAGTTCATAGGGTGTGATGTTGTCCATGAGCTACTTAATTGCTTGTAATACAAGTGCAGATAGATACCCACATAATTACAGAATCGTTTAGGACCTTAAAGGTCATCTATTTTCAATCCCTCTGCCATGGGCAAGAACCTCTTCCACTAAACCAAGTTACTCAGAGATACATCCAGGCTGGTCGTTTACACCTTCAGAGATGGGGTATCCAAAACATCTCTGGGCAATCTGTTTCAGTGCCTCCCCACCCTCAAAGTAAAGCTCTTCTTCCTAAGATATAATCAAAATCTACTCTCCTTTAGCTTACGGCAAATTCTCCTTTTGCTGTCACTATATGCCCTTGTGAAAAGCCCCTCTCCAGCCTTCTTGTAGTCCCCTCTGGTTACTGGAAGGCTGAAAAAAGTCTCCGCAGAGCTTTTTCTTCTCCAGGCTGAACAGCCTCAACTCTCTCAACCTTTCTGAACAGAAGAGATGTTCCAGACCTCTTATCAACTTGTGACTCTCCACTAGACTCATTCTAACATGTCTATGTCTTTCTTGTGTTTGAGGTCCCAGACCTGGACACAGGACTCCATGTAGGGTCTCAGAAGAGCAGAATAGAGGAGGATGAGCAACTCCCTCAAGCTCCTGGTCATGCCTCTTGATGGTTGGCCTTCTGGGCTGCAAGTGCACAGCTTTTCATCCACAAACAACCCTGTCTTTCCCTCTCCAGAGCTAGTCTCAATACATTTTTCACCTGTATTTGCCTGTATTTGTGCTTGGAATGGCCCCAGCACAGGTGCAGAACCCTTCACCTGGCCTTGCTGCACTTCCTTAAGTTCCCATGGGCCCACCTCTCAAGTCTGTTAAGGTCAATGGATGACAATCCCTGTTCTCCAGTGTGTTTCCCACACCACAGCCTGGTGTCATCAGCAAACTTGCTGAGGGTACACTCAAGCCCACTGTCCATGTCGTAACAAAGATGCTAAGTAGTACTGGTTTCAATACAAATCCCTAATGATCACGAGTTGCCACTGCTTTTCACTTAAGACATCAAGCTGTTGACCGCAACGCGTGGAGCACAATCATTCAGCCAACTTTTCATACACTGAGCAGTCCGTCAAAATTCATGCGTCTCCAGAGTAGAGACTAGGATGACGTGTCGGACAGGGTCAGATGCTTTGCACAAATCTAGACAGACGATTTCTGTTGCCCTTTTCTTGTCCACCACTGCTGTAACCCCATTGTAGAAAGCCACCAAATTTGTCAGGCATGATTTGCCATTAGTGAAGCCATGCTGGCTGTCACTAATCACCTCATTATTTCCTATGTTCCTGAGCATAGTTTCCAGGAGGATCTGCTCCACAATCTTTCCAGGCACTGAGGTGGGACTGTCTGGCCTGCATTTAGTTCCCTGGGCCTTCTTTATTTCCCTTTTTAAAAGTGGGGGCCATGTTTCCCCCTTTCCTGTCAGTAGGAACTTCACTGGATTGCCATGAGTTTTCAAATTTGATGTGTAGTGGCTGTATCCTTCCATTCCAACACTCTAGTCATAGGAGACATCCCACTGTGTTTCCATGATACCAATTTAGATCGTAGCCCTGCAGGCATCCACACGTCTCTAGTTCCTCCTGTTTATTCCCCATACAGCATGTGTTAGTATAGAGGTGTTTAAGATGCTCCCCAATGAAACTTTCTGTCTGGTGTGGCTGGAATTTCTTGGTGCTGTCCTTCAGGTGCTTGGCTGCTGACCTGCACACCCTCTCCAGGCTCTGAGCATCTCTTTCTGGCTCAGGCATCTAACTCATATGAATGGGATGGCATGTTGTCCCACACCTTATCACTACAAAACCTGATGGTATCTTTCTCCCCTGTCATATCTAATCAATAAGACCCAGTAGCCCTTGACCAAAGACCCGCTTCCCCCTTTGAATGAGCTGAATCCTGCCAGCATTCAGCAGGCCTGGTGCCATGTGGGCCATTATCATTACATTATCAAAGAAAGCAATATTTTGGTGGTGACACTAGTCATGGAACCATGTGGGGTCCATCTGCTTCTTTCAGTGTCACTACCTGCAACCGGGAGAACAAAGGAAAAATAACCTGCACCCCTGATTCACCAATCATCCCAGGGCCTTGGTACAGAAAATACAACTCAGTGGCAAGCTTCCATTATTTCCTCTTCAGAACTAGGATTTTTACCAACTGGTGGATAAATGTCAAACCATTCACAAGCCATAGGCTCTTCCCAAAGAAAGGTAAGTTTCATGTCTGCTTATAAACACAAAGTCTGTACTTTGGTATTAGCTGACAAGATTTGACTTGTGACACAGAACAGGATTTTTATGACCTGACCTTTCCTACCTGGCTTATACAGAAAACCCTAGAGTCCCTTTCGCAAATACCTAAGTGTACAACAAAGATAATCTATCTTGAATGTTAATATGATGGAGTGGTAAAGAGCTTCCCTTTCTTATTTTTAATAAGGGCAATTAAATTCCATCCATCTGCCTTATGCACAGAATCTATTTGAATGAATGCTCTTCATGAAATTTTAATGAGAAACATCACAATGTAACATTCAAATACCCAGAATCGCTATGTTTTTGACAGTTGTGGCTTGTATCCAAACTGGCTTTCAGGTATTTGGCAATAAACCCCAATATTCAACATCAAATGGACCAGGGAAATAATGAAATTTCTAATTGCAGGGCTTATCATAGCGGATTTAGTTTTAAAGATGTTAAATACTTTTTTTCTCTCTAAGTTTATTCGTGATTTGTACAAAAGTATCTTTACACTTTGGTGATACCAAGTTTGACAAATCATCAAACACAGTATGAAAGAAAGCTGAGCATCAAATCATTGAAAAACTGCCTCTCAGCCACAATAAGGGAAAAATAACTATTACAAAATTTTGATTTATTAGTACCTCTACAATTTTATATGAGGTGGCCAGAAAACTATTTTTACTGATCATTAATATGCTCATTAAGCTCTAAACTATAGTATATACCACTCTTCCCATGTAGTATTCAGTTCTAGTCAATTAATTTCCAATTCATCAACAATTTAAATCAGACTTGACCTTCTCAAAGCCATTTGATACAGCCATTAAAGGTCAGATTTCTCTGTCCTTGTGGCTTAGTGACTCATACACATAACACATTTTGTTTAGGATGACAGATACAAGAGATTTAGAAATAGAGCACATTATTTGAATTTGTTAGGTGTCTTAAAAGTCCTGCATTCCATTATTGGCATTAAAAGAATGCATTTAGTGCCGTGCTAGTATAATTTCCAATTGCTGCATGAACTCTACAAAAGTCATTTTTCAATGTATTATCTGAAGAACATAGAAGACAATTACAAAGAGAGGTTACCAAATGAACCCTTAAGAGAGAATTCCACAAAATGACCTTACCTTGCTTTGTATCAAGGTAGTATTTCTGAACTTTCTCTCTGTATATTCAATCTCTTTGACACTGCTCACCCGATGCACACAGCACAGACAACAAACAGGTGAAGCTGGAAGCCACTGTGCTGCTAGAAAGTTATGACCTTGAAGCCATTACTGAAACTTTGTGGGATGTGATTGGAGTGTGACTATTGATGGCTACACACTCTCCAGAAGAGACAGGTTAGGATGGAGAGGCAGAGGGGTTGCCCTCTACATCAGGAGCTAGATGGAGTGTGAAGAGCTGTCTCTGAAGAACAGCCATGAGCAGGTCAAAAACCTCTGGGTAAGAATCAAAGACCGAAGCAACAATGGGAACTTTGTGGATGGTTTTAAGGATAGAACCCTGATCAAAGGCTGCCTATTGATGAAGCCTTCTTGCTCCAGCTACAGGAAGCATCGCACTCACAGGCTCTTGTCCTGCTGGGAGACTTCAACCACCCCAACGTCTGCTGGGAAAGTAGCATGGTGAGCTGCAGGCAATCCAGGAGACTCCTGGAAAGCACGGAGGGTAACTTCTTGAGCCAGGGAATAAACAGCAGCCCTACCAGAAGGGATGCAATACTGGATTTACCAATGTAAATGAGGTAATTGGGAATGTAAAATTGAAGGGAGCCTGGACTGCAAAGATCATACATTGGTGGAGTTTGCAGCCCTGAGGGATATAAGTCCAGTAAAGAACTAAGTTAGGCTCCTGAACTTTAGGAAAGCAGCCTTCCAGCTCTTCAAGGAGAGCTTTCCCCTGGGACACTGCCCTCAGGGACAAGGAAGAGGAACAGAGCTGGCACATCTTTAAAGAAATCAACCATAGAGTGCAAGAGCTGGCAATCCCCAGGAGCAAGAAATCAGGCAAGGGAAGTGAGAGAAAGGCATGGCTGAGTAGGGAACTGCTGGTCAAACTGAAGGGAAAGAAGCAAATGCACAGGCAGTTGAAGCTAGAACAGGTGGTGACCTGAGAAAAGTATAGAGATGAAATCTGGTTGTGTAGGGATGAGGTCAGGAAGGCCAAGGCGAAGTTGGAATTGAACCTGGCCATGTTGGATGGGGCTCTGAGCAACCTGGTCTAGTGGAATGTGTCACTGTCCATGCCAGGGGTTTTGGAACTAGACAATCTTTAAGGTGCCTTCCAGTGCAGGCCATGCTATAATTCCATGATTCTGCATTCTGTAAATGTCCTTGCTGTCAGTGTACATAATTTTATGTGTTGCTGCACGTGTCCTAGAGGTGAGCCTGCTCTCATAAATACAACAGCATTTAGGGTAGAGACTCAAACTCAGTGTTTTTGTGTGAATAGTAATTTTGATGGAGTGTTATCTTGAAAATACCCACAAGTTAAATTATGCTCTACCAAAAAAGCAACCATACCTACCTTTGAGTAGTACTGACAAAAAAACCCCATAGATGTGCCACAACCACATATTACAAACTCTGTTCTGCTTATCACTTAACTGCATTTCCTCTCATCTTAAAGAAAAAGAGAGCTGTTGCAATTTCTTTTTTTTTTTAAGATACAATTATTTCATAAGATTTCAGGAACTTCCCAGGTTATGTCTGAAGGTGTACTGTCAAGGCTATGTAAATACAGAAGCTGGATCCAAAAGAAAGAAAAGGATTTTATTGAAATCCAGTACAATCCCTTTAACTCTTTGTGATAGACCTACATATCTCATACACAACAGCTAAAGAAAGGAAGAGTGATATTTATCTAGCATTTGTGCCACATCTTCTTGACATTTTGACTACTTTTTCTGTAAAAAGTTACTTTCAGGTCATGTCTAGGCCCTGCTGGCAGCAAGAAGAGTGTTAGCTTTTAGAAACAGATTGAGTCTTAAAGTCTTAAATTTTGCATAGCTGCCTCACCGAATCACTTTGGCAATCAGCAACATGCTGTAACAAGAAAGACTGAATAGTGTGAATAGTCTTAGTTACAGTACAATATGATAATATTACTATGATATGGAAATGAAGTGCAAATGTGGAGTCCTCAAAGCAAATTGTGATGACTTTGGTTTTGGGTTATGGAGTATAAAGGCAAGGTAATAGCACCAGGGCTCAAGGCCAGACAGTTGCCAAGAAAACTGGCCAATATATTTGTTTAAGAATTTCATTTCACATCAACTATTTTCACACTCAAAACATCTATGGTCCAGAATATGAACCTGTAGTTGAATCTGTGTAATCTGCCTAACTAAAATACATACTCATAGTGTTTGACTGTGCCTCTTAAAAATATTGCCTATGTGAACTGATTATTCTTACTGTGCAAATGGAAGGTGGTTCTCCATTCTATTCAGGAAGAAAACGAAGTAAATCTATTTCAAGAGTCACTGATAGTTTTGCCACAGGCAAATTTTAGTCATTCTGTAGCTCACAGAATAAAAAGGCACACATGGAGCATTCCCAGAATATGTTACATATACTGAAGATAAACTGCCACAATAAAGTTTATTATTTCAAAGAACAGTGTAAATAAACCTTTTCACTATTCCAGATGGCAGCAGAAAATAATTTGCACTGTTTTGACATCATGACCATATTATTCAAAATCATTCTTCCTCCTACTGAACTGAATGCAGGATTGAGAACAGTAAAATCAAAGAGGAAAGAACTAAAATCACCATTTTTGAAGTGAAGCTGGTATTCTGTAGTATTATTGAAGAACTATGCACATAAAGGAATTGAAAAATAAAAGCAAAGCCAATTCTAATTATACATAAAAATTAATTTGAATTTAAAAGATATAAAGCATCAGAAAAGTACCATTTAATAAACATTATTCATATTGAAACACTTCACAAGGTAAATTTTGGCAAATAGAAATAAATACAAACACAGAATAAATTATTTTGCAGGATCCTTTGTTCAAAGTTGCTACATACATATGGACACTTTTACTTAATGGTGCCGTACATCAATAAGGCAGGGTAACAGCTACACTAGAATAATAGATCTCTGTATCTGTTGGGAGTTCTCTTAAATTTCATATAATTTTATCACACAAGGAAAGGGAATTAAACATTGATAAGATGATCAGTAAAAATTCAACATGAAAACAGCTGTCCATACCATCCCATCAAAACCCATGCATTTAAAAACATTCTTCATATATTGAAGAGATGTGCAAAGTACTTTTGATGCAAAAGAAAACACATTTGTTTAGTAGCTCTGTATGCAATTACCCTGCAAATTGCAAAGTAATGTCTATATAACAGAACATAGAGCCACTTCACTGAATTATCATTTGTATGAACGTTGAAGCAGCAATTTCACATTGCATTAAGTCAGTTAACATTCACTGTTATTAGCATTTAGCTTTAAATAAGTTCTCTGTTTTAACAAATGAGTACACTGCGCCTTTGAAATTAGATATCTTCATAAGGACATGAAAATGGAAAAAGGAATTTGCACCTTTCAGCAGTTCTCAAAATCTGCTAAACCAGAATGCACATAGCAAGTTTTCCCAAAGTGACCTGTTTCACTCACATAAACAAAGAAGTATGTCTCAGTCTGCTTTAACAATGACATTCTGAACAACAAGAATTAACATTTGTAGAATCATCACTCATATAAAAACACAAGCCTCAAAATAAGGACTTATTCTCAGATTTGTACACAGGCACTGTTGTAGTTTAGAGCAGAGCATATCAGCATATAATCTGAACATGAATGTGCCCCAATTTGGTTATGAATGAACTTTTGGATGTCTTCTGTTCTGCATAGTTGGAATGTAAAGGGAAATACAAAAAGCTGTGTCCTTAAAAAAAAAAAGCAAAAAAAAAAAAAGAAAAAAAAAAAAAGGTAGGGAAAACAAGCACCGCTACCAGATGTCCTTCTCTAACATAAGGGGAGGACTCAGATAGGGTCTGCGGTAATGAAACAAAGGCAGAGAATGTGGTGTTTTAAGTGCAGGTTATCATATAATTAGGAAAAGAAATGCTAAACTTCTGAAGCAAAGAGGATACAGCAGTCCACTATTTCCATACACAAATATTCACAAGGAAAAAATTATATATTTTGCACTGGTGAACAAAAGACAAAAAGAAAAGACAAGAGGACTGCAAAGGTCGGCAATATGAATTTCCATGATTACCATTTCTAATTTGAGGCTTAGTTTCCAGACAGGGCTAGGATTTAGATTACACTTAATCAGGGTTAAATTGGGGCTTGCCAAGAATCAAGATTACGAAAAAGCATGATTGCTCTATCTAGTCAATATTTTTAACATACTAATATTTGTGCTTTTACATCCTCCTTACTTTCATTTGAAAAATAAAGGGAAAAGTACAACAGCAGTGCAATGCAGGTAGTCTTTGCCTTAAGCTTTACTTTTTCACATCACATTCAGCTTTATGGTGCAATAAATAATGGGATGAGCAGCAGGTTCACATGTACACCATAGGACACTTCTCATGTTAGTAGCCTGAATATACAGACTAGGCCAAAACACATAAAAGCAATCTTTTCCTTTTCTTCCTCTCCTTTCTACTCATTAGTACTATGTGTTAAAATATTTATACTAGTAAATATATATGATATTTTCTAGAAGAAGGTACCTTGTATTCATTCTTATGTATTAAGCAATAAATCATGACAATCAAGTTCTAAAACATCAGTTTGAGAAAGTGGCAGAAGTACCTTGTGTTCTTGCTTTCAAAAGAGCAAGAGAGAAAAGAGGAAATAAAGAGCAGTCTGTCAAAGGAGTCTTCAGACCACACAGTCTGCCTCTCCCTCATTCCTCCTCATTTGTACTACATGTCTAAACCTGTGCTTAAATCCAAAACAGTGGCAGTACTTCCTAAGACAGTCAAATGAACTCAGCTTGTGATCCTGGCTATTTCTGTTATTGATGTAACTGATGTACTGATGTACACAGCTTTCAATGAATTGTTTCCCTAATGCCATAATCTTACTGAATGTTTTTTTTAACACAGCCTACATACTCCGTAGCCCCAACTATCAACTCTAAACTATACTAACTGCACAAATGTCACAGCTGCAGAATTTAAGAACCTGACAAAGGAACTGTAGTGGTAAACCCGTTAACTTTGTGGAAGTACTGTTTTTAAAGGAGAATAATGCCATTTTCTGCATTTCTAACTAAGCATCAAACTTGTCCATTTTAAAAAGAGAAAGGCGATATTTTCACTTTGGTAAGTGGTTAGAAAGCTGCCCCAGAACACCAACTGTTTGGCTCCTTAAAAGAAGGAAATTAAGGAATAAGGGTTATGAAATTGTATCCCTCAAGTTTTAACAAAAGATATTTCATTCAGGATGCTAATTCACTTTTGGTGCTGTGAATTAAATTGAATATGAGGGAGGTATCCCTCTTACCTCTTGAGTCCACCCTTGGCAACATTCCCTCTCTCTCAGAGATACTGAGAAGATGCCTAGGGATCTGTTAGCAGGGAAGAACAGGTGTAGAAAAGAGAAGAGAAAAGAGTAAATATGGATTGCTTTTTTGCCTGGGATGAGTTTCAACACTTAAACAGGTTCTTTGTCCAGACAAGGATGCTACAGGGAGAAAACACCATTCACTTCTGTTTGGGAAGGCTACAGAAGGGCTTTCTCTGTAGCAGAAGACACATATTGCTTAAAATCCATCTTTCCATAGTCCTCTGGCAAGTTCAATAACCACTGCTAGTAAATAACCTTTAATGAAAATGAAGTGACACAGCAGAACCTCACATTAACACTCTCTATTATACATGTGGATAAGGCAGTCAACACATCAACCTTTTCATCTCATAAAGACTCAAAGGTTCACGATGTGACAAACACTGTTTTTCTATGATTATTTTGTCCCCCAGACCCAATGTTAGATCTGTCTGTGGCCTGTGACTTTGAGTTCTACCTGCAATTTTGCTGCTGCCCTAAGATGAAGTAAATGGGAATAGTCTAGGACTTAACATGCTTCATGTTGTAATAGTGAGTGCTGCTATTATATATGATAGATAGTGTCTGTGCTCTGAGTTATTGTGTGGAAGAAAATGCTCAACACCCTAGCATGCACTGAAGCACAGCAGAGGCCCTGCCTGAGCTGGTACAAAGGGCCTGGTGATGCAAGGCAGTGCTTGCTCTCATCTGCTGTGAGCTGGCTCCAATCCTGTGCTCCTCCAACACATTTTTCACAATAATATTCATACGGCCTTGAAAGAGGTATTGTGAATCACTGTGAGCTGAACGGAGCATACTCAAGCAGGCTCTCTGGAAGACTGAAGGAGAGATTACTTTAAACATGACACATTCACATTTGTCTAGGAACAGCAGCTAATAATTCTCATGGAACTGTAAATGAAGAGTGACGTGGGAATTCATTCATAAGATGTTGAACAGCACCAGATTTACTCAGCTTTGCTATAACTCTTGCTGCAACTTACTTGACTAATTCCATCACAAATTATATCAACAGTAATTTGAAATAGGAACTTGGCTGATCATAGGAATGTAGGATGTTAAAAAGTGGTCTTTTTAAAAACTTTTCTATATGCTGAGATCGAGTTTCTCACCTGTAAGCACATCATAACTATCTTAACTACTTTTTCATTTAAAAAAAAATTACAAAATTCAGTGCTACCTGTAAAAATGGAATGAAATCAAAATCTACAATGGGCAGTGTAAACTGAAATTTATTACAGTCTACAGTCTGAGTGATTATATCTAAATTATAAATAAAAATGTGATGTACAATATTTTTAAACATTTGCTTACTACATATTAAACTGATTTTATGTACAGTACAGGTAAGCTTTTTGCTTTCACAGTTTCTATTTAAGGTAATTTTCACACCAACTTCTATCCATCTGGTCAAAGATCATCATTCACCCCTGATCTTTTTAGATTACAAGCCTTGGTTGCTTCTTGTTGATTTTGCTTTAGTTTAATTTTTTTTTTTTTAGAAGAGATTTCTGCAAATGAAAATGATAATTTGGTAACACAAAACAGTGATGTTTCAGTTCCAGTGGAATACTTCAGTAGTGTGGACATAAAAAAGTAGCTGTTCTGTGGAGCTGGAAGTCAGGGACCTAAATGAAGGCTGGGAAAATGTTTGGATAGTCCAATGTGATTGCCAGAAGGGCTGAGAGTCATCATGTCAGGCATGGCGGGGGTTGGTGGGGGAAGTGTAACGGAAGAAAGTTTCATGTTATGTCAGTTATTTGTAGATTCATCACAAACTGTTTTGTGAAGAATACTTAATGAAGTCAAACAGCTGTGGAGAGCCAGTTCCTGCCTTTAAGCAGACATAGTGTGACAGCATAAGCTTAGCATAGCACTGTATGTGTCAGGTACATCAAAATCAGGGTAACCAGAAAAAACCTCCATGTCAACTTTGGGGACAGACTCAACACATGATCAGTTGCATGAAGAAGGTACAAATGAAGAAAACACAATGCTTGATAAAAGAAGATGTGAATCTGTCCAGTGGTGAATCAAGACTCAATGAGAGGCCCTATGCTACAGCAGCAATGCAAGCAATTGACTGAAAGGGCCAGGGTTATATATGATTTCAACAATGGAACTGTTTCTCTTTGAATTTTTTAGTAGTAACACCTGTCTTCCATTTTACAACAATACAAAACTCATTTCTTTTATAGAAAAGAGATTCAACTATTCTTCCTGTAGGCTGGAGAGGTAGGCATGAAGATTATTAAATGTACTCTTTAGAAGCAATTGGGAACAGGTCAGATGTTACAGTAATTGAGAAATAATTTCTGCCACTAAATGAATACATAAATGAATACAATAAATCTTGGACCACACAAAAGTATTACAGTACTTTTTTGTACCTGAAGAAAACTTAAAACTCAATCTGTGTGTAGTAGCTTTCTGCTTTGTATTATGACATTCTACTTTGAGTAAGTGATACAACACAAGCTGTTCCATTAAATGAAAGGTAAAAGAGATTGTAAAGAGAAGAGTTAGCTGGTTTTTACTTTTCTGTAACTTCCAGCTCCTTTGGCACATGAGGAGAACATATTGTTAATATATAGGTAGCTCTATTGTGTGTGTTCTTGCTTTAAATATTGTGCTTCTGGACAAGTTTTGTCTAAACTATTTATTCGGATGCATCCTGATGTTTATCCTTTCTGATTTTTAACCTTTAATATGACACATCTAAGACTTCATATTGTTACATGACCTATGGCAGGTATATGTCCATAAACACTGCTATCTCCAAAGCCGCACCCTAACACCTTACTTTCCTTTAAAAATCCAGTAACAACCTCAAGGACCACCATCAGAAGCTTTGAGAAAAAACAATCTCTTGAATTTTGGTCTTAAAACGTCTATGCTTCTACAAAGCATCTCTATGCTTCCACAAAGCAAGAGAAAAATCTTTCTCTATAATCAGTTTTGGAAACAATTAAACTAAAATTTTCTAAGGTAAATATTCAAGTTTACTCTTTGGTATTTAGTAGCTGGCTTTGCACAAAAGTCAGCATCATGGACATGACAGCTGCAGAAGCATGACAAAGTTCTTGCCTGAACACACTGAAAATCTCCCTCTGCACTAAAATGTCTGAAAGATGTTAGAAACTATCAGCAAGAACCTCATAAATCTCCACATCTGTTGCTGATCATCTTTAGCAGCTCATATAGGAAGTAAGACCATGTGAACTTCTATTACTAACTTAAGTACTCAAAAAAGCCCCAAACCAATATCTTTGCCAGATGATGTTCTGTTGAAGCCTTCAAAAACTGACAAAAACCACACTTAAATGCTTCTATCAGTTTTAAGTAAGCTTAACAGAAACATTTTTCTCACAAAAAAAAATTCTAAAGACTCCCCAAAAAATTAATGACTACCACAGATAGCACTCTTATTTTACACATAAATTTGGACACAAAGTATTTTATTCCAGAAAAGGAGATAAAAAAATCCTTACAAAATATCTTATTCTACTTGAAAACCAAAAATGCAACCAACTATCAGCTGTAAGTTATTGCTTCCTGTTTCAAACTTAATGCAGGACATCAGGGGTTTAAAAGTTACGGTACACAAGCTGCAAATTTGGGGACAATTTTTCTCATGATTCTGAGTCAGGAAAAAGTGTGTATCCACTATGTATCAGGAAAACATGTAGTAATGCTAAATAAACCAATGCACCACATATGCAAGGCCAATGTGTAACAGTGTAAATTATGTGATGTCTTCTGAGTACATCGGATTAGCTACAGAAGCTTTCAGAGATCTTAATTTTTCCTCTCTTTTTAACTACCGGGTAAAAGTTCTTTTCCATTAAGGTTAAAAAAAAATTAAATAGCTATTATTTACGTAACATGATTTTTCAAAGTGTTTCAAAAAGCAGACTTATCCATTATAGTAAAAACTGGTACAGTTACATCTCCATAGCTCCATATAATTATAGTAGATTTTTAAAACTTCATAATGAATTTATTTTTTACAGTATTTAGTAATAGGTCATACAGTATTTAGTCATATGAAAGACAGTGAAAAGATCCACAGTATTTCTGAGTATAAAAGGCACCTGCTTCAAAACAGTTTTAATAATAAAACCACGACACATTGAAAAAGATCATTTGAAATCTATTATCAACATTCTGTAACATCACATAATCATAAAAACTATGGAAAAACCCCTGTATATTTATTAAATTTAGATATTCTATTTGAAATAATCATAGGCAGAAAATTGTTCTCGATTGACTGCCAAAGGCCTTAAAATTTTTTCATTACATAATTCGCCTAACTTAAAGATAACGAGTAGTCTCATTGAGAAAATGGACTGTAATTGAACTATTTACATAATTAAGCATGTTGCTAAAACAACTGTCACATTTTCTAAATTCACTGCCATTTTATTTCGTAAGTTATTTCAACTTATGCTTTCTTCCTACTCTAAAGCAAGCCAGATCATTTACAATTTCTCCCACACAGATGACAAATATTATATTCTCTTTCTCTATAACGGAAGTCAACTTGCATGCATATCACTTTTCAACCTGATATTTATAAAGTGTTGTTCAGATTTTATGGCGAGTACCATAAAAATTTAGACATGCATCATCAGGAATACTTCATTTCACCATGGTATTAGGAATAGCTCTTATGCTAAGCAAACACAGCATGGCAGGGAAATAAATGATTATTTTCTAATATCATGGAAAGAACAAGGAAGCCACTTAGCATTTGTTCTTATCCCTATCCACCAAGCTTCTTAGGGGCTGAATAGGTAGTCTTTTCAGCAACAGTGAAAATCAGTTACTAGAAAACCAAGGTAAAAGAGCAAAAAGTAATTTCCAAGTCGCTGTTTTGGCAATGCAGGTGACCTAACACACACAAATGCTGTAACTGATTAAAAGTCCCACTGGATTTTGTCACCATTCATGGCTAATAACGATATTTCAGATCACAACAGTATGCTAAGGCAAACAGCACTGAGCTTTTAGCACTGGGTATTAGCTAAATGGTAAAATTAGCACTTACCATCAGCACTTGTTTTAGCAGCTACATGTTGATAAGACTACTATGTAGAGATTATAAGACTGAAAGCTCACAGTTGGAGGTTTTAGGGAAGTAAGGAAACAACTACATTATCAGTCAGAATGAGATGTTTGTTTAATAATTACTACAGTAAAGAAGATATGTCTTCTATTCTCTTGATGCGTATATAATATTAATTAACTTTAACAGGGGAAGAAGAAAGGAATAGATGCTATAAAACCTAGAATTCATATTTAGCACACATATTGTAGGCAAAACCAGAACAGTACCCCACTAAATGATCTAGGAATAACACCTTTACTAATATTATCAACAGTGTTGCACTGAGACATTCATTTTATATTTCACTATATCCTTAGTGTTTTAAGCGATTTCTGTTGTTCCATCTATGCATAAATTTTGTTGATATAGTAAGGTTCTGGTTTACCTCTCCATATTTTTCTCTACCAGTAGTGCAACAAGCTATGTTTATTTCTTTAAAACTATGGAGATGAATGCTCAGAAGATACTGAGTTTTAAGCTTTGGTCTTCCTGATGTTTTTACTCTAGAGACAAGTACCTTTAAAAGCCTTTTCTCCTTTTTCTTTCCCTCCCAATTTTCTTTCAGCAGAGGAGTCTTTCAGTCAGTGTTTAGTCTTCTGTTCAAAACTGCCTCCCTCGAGAGTGGTGACTACTTGTCAATCTCCCAAAAGCAAAGATAGGAATTTAAAGTACTCCCTTCATTTCAACCACAAAGTTAACTCCTTGTTCCCTGACTGGTATACAAAAAATTCCCTTGAAATTGCTGCTGCTCCCAACTTTGGTTAATTGCCCAGAGCCACAGAGTCTGTAATGCAGAGCTGGTACAAACAGTGCCAGTGCAGTACACCTTCCATTCAGTTACACAGTACTGCCATACACTTTCTGCCAGTATGTTCTACTGAAGGGTCTGAAGTCAGTCTGTGCACTGCCTGTGGCTAACATGAGACAAAATTAAAATTTAGGAAGATATTTTTGCAGGTTATGAAGTTCTAGTGAGGATGGATTGCTTTATGTCCAAGATGACAGCTCACCAAGTTCTGGTATTGTTTTATCATGTCAGATAAACACTCTACTTTGTAGCACTGAATGCTAGAAGACCAGTAAATGAGATTTGGTGGTAACAGCACTATCCTGAGTGTGCCAATTTACTTTTCCAATTTTTAGCCTACCATTTATGATGAAGCTCTCATCTCTGAAGTTGTTTTAGAGATGTTTGAGTGTGTACTGCCTTGTAAGATGTACTGAAAACAATTACAATGACTCACATGCTTTCAGCCTTTTTTAAGATGTTCTTTGTATGGAAAGGGACAGCTAAGTTCATTCACAATTTGGTGGGAGTGTGCCAGCCTACTGCAATATAAAGGGTAAAAGACTGTGGGTAAAACTCCCAGAAGAATTTTAGCATACAATTCTGAAGGAAGAACTCATAGAGATGTAATATCTGCAATATGACTATGCATGTGAGATACTTGTGCTCAAACTCAAAACAGCATAATCATCACATCTGCATGTAAAATCCAAAATTTAAATGTGATGAAGACATGTATGGTACTTAAAAACTGAAAAACATGCCTCAGTTTCTTTCTGAGCAGTGAATGCAATAAGCATTCCACAGATATTAACAGTCATTTCATGCTTTGCAAACTGAGTAATGCTATATTTTTTTTTTCACTTAAAAAATGTCTGGCTTGCACTCGAATATTAAGAGCAAGAGATGGTTTATATTTCTTTTTGTATACCAACATAACTACTAAATGCCAAGCAGTTACATTTTATTTCAGGGATTATTAATTAACAGCTTTATAATAAAAAATTTCCTTAAATCCTATTCCACCATTTCTAGAATTACTTCTTAACTTCATGTTCACTCAAATTAGCATCAAATCTCGTGGGAAATGCAAAATATGCAAGAAAATAAAAGAAAATAAATGTTTGAATACATCTAGGCACAGATTCCAGATTGTGAACTTGAAACCCACATATGACTAGAATAAAGAAATGCATATAATACTTTAAAGTCTTACAGAGGACTCTACAGAGGCTTTAGCAAACACTTTTAATCAAAATCTTAGTATTTCATTTTGGCTAATGGCTAATTAATTTTTTTTTTAATCATTTTCATAGAGAAAAAAAATTTTTCTTAAAACCACATCAGAGATTTAAAAAAAACCACAGAAAGTAAAAATCTTATCCTAGAAACATCTAAAAACATTTCAGGCTGCCTTCAGAGTCAGTATTTCACTTCTATGTTTTAACGAAGAAAATGGGAAAGACTGACTATACATTTTGTAATGAATATACATATTAGATAGAAGAGGCTTCCTTGTGAGACAGCCAGCCAGGGCACTCGAACTTAAATATGTATCAGCTTCATGTGTTCTGCTATTGTGATTCAAGTAAGGAACAAGTCACTGAATGATGCTTGTTTTGGGAAACAATATTCAGATTACATAAAATAATATTAGCTTCTCAACAGCACAGGTCTGAGACTGGAATGTCTGCTTCTGTGTTTCTTACTTTTACTAAGCAGCATTTTTAGAAGTTCTGTAGACTGCTATGGGACTATTTTAAAGTCTGATATCTATGAGAAATTACTACTTTAATAAGCAAATGACCAATAAGGAATCAAACCCTGATATAAGTTTAAAAACACTGGGTACAATTCTGCAACACAAAATCTGAATTTGTAGCAAAAGACAGTTTGTGTATTATGAAATGCTCTTAGAATCTAGCAAACAGTTCTGCAGTTCGTTTCCACAGCCAGCTGATCTTCCACAAAAAATGCTTCCATGTTCTTTGTGTAATTATTACTCATACACATGGAATAAATCTGTTCTAGGCAGGGTTTTCACTCAAATCACCACCCAGTACCTCTTAATAATATCCTCTTTCAAAATATCAATAGATAGAAAGGCTCAAGCACCTCAATTTGTCCGAAGATACAGAAACTGACCTATAAAGGCAATGCAATTGGAGAGTAAGAACCCTTGAATTTCTCAGTGCTCCCTAAGTCTTTCTCAGTGCTTGGTAACTCTTGAGATACAAGAATTCAAGTAGTTAATGTGCTTTAAAACCCTCTACTGCTCTTGACAATTCACTCAATTTGACACCACACTACAAATCCGGAAATAAGTTACCCATTCTCAGAGATGAAAATGTAACTCATATTGCCAAACTTACCTAAACTTTCTGGCTCTACATCCACATGGTCAGAGGTAGTATAATTTCACTTTGATGATGCCAATAGCTTGTTGCTCACAAGAAACACATCTGCCTTGTGGTCTGGCTACAGTATCAATGTTTTGTTTCTTCTCCAATATTTTGTTTAGGTATAATACGTGCCTTTATTCTCCAGTAATATGTCATTACTGCTTTTGAAGAAACTTCAGTAAAAAAATTCTGAACTGAGTTCTAAGGTTTTTAAAGGTCAGGTATCTAGATTTTATCCTGAAGATCCTGTTTTGATGGCTATTTGTGTCAGTATGTTCTTTTTCTATATCCATTCAAACTTGTAGAATAAAACATCTTTCAACCAAAAACTTCTACAGAACATGGTATAGTGCTTCTCCTCCCTCTGAAAACAAAAATAATCAAAAGTTTTCATTTACTTAGAAAAGAATGTAATGTTATTGAGGACTGCAATTTTAAGCAAAAGCAAGCAGGAAGTAAACATATACACAATAATAAGTCAAACAGGTCAGTGTTACAGTTTTCCTTCACTTTATATATTATCCAATGCACAGAATAATTAATTGGTAATATTCTACCAGTTTTATAATAACACTATTTCAAAACTGATGAAATTTATTACGATGTCTGTGCAGTGTCTACTTCAGCACATTTAACCTCTCTGATTACATCTTTATTGAGAACTGCTCTTCATCTCTAATTATCAGTATTATTAATCCTCTGCAGATTCTTTAGCAGACTTTGTGAATTTAATCAGAATCACTACATTCTGTATGATTAGATTTAAGCACAATCTGATTTCATCCTTGTTCAAGCTGATATCACTACTCACAATAGGGATCATGATTTTTAAGTTTGAAAATGCTATGAAAGCTAACCGCATATCATGTTTTACAATCAGCTGTTCTGAGAAATTGTGAGACATGCAAATTCCATCCTTAGGTTCAGTGACTACACTGATAGGCACAATACACAGAGAAGGGATGTTACAAGTAACAGTCTACTATAAAATTAGAATGTTTTGTCAGTAACAATGAAAAGAAAATATTTTGGTATTCATAGCCAAAATACTTAAAGGCACTTCACCTCTCCACAAGGTGACATAGAATTTGTTACATACTTGCATAAGAGGTTTTACAAATTGATTTTCATATATGAGATTTTAAATTATTTGTCTGCATTTTTTGTTGAGTAGGTGAAAGAGATTTTCTGTCTGTAGCTTCTGAAAAGAAGGTAATAAAATGGCAGCTGTTCTGAAAATATGCAGAAGGAATACAGCAGGGTTCCTCCATAACCATGGGTGACCTGAAAAAAATCTGTCAGGACTGATTTGTTTTTCCACTTTTCCTATGAGAAGCTACATTACAAAAAATGCACCAAAATCTTTAAATGGATTATCATCCACATCGTAACAATGGTGAGGAAGTTAAATAAAAGTTTATAGCAGACTTTCTCAACAAAAGAAAAGAAGTAGTGGATTTTTTAGCTAAACAGAAAATCATTAGGTCACAGAGTGTATTTGCTTTATCTATTGCTCAGGGAACACTAAATCAAATCTAATTTTTATTGCAAGATGCTGAAAAGGTAAACAGAGTTCAGAAAATAGCAACAAAATTTAGGAAGCACCTGGATAAGTAATTCATTGTGCAAGCTTAGAAAATTAATGTGAGAGCTCTCTTATAAAAGAGTTATAATAAATAGCAGTTCAGGAGAAGGAGGATGAGCACAAAAGTAGGGCAAGTATGGGATGATGGAGTCTTTCAGTCAGTCATAAGCAACATCAAAAAGTAGCTTAAATAAGGAAACATGGCCTTCTTACCAAGTCTAATTTAATTCAAGGAATAGTGTGTGTATATACTTTTTTTTTTTAAGACAAGGTGTAACATAACCAGCATTTGCTTAGTGGTACTATATATAAGAAAGCTTTAAATATGGGCAATAAATGATAATTACTTCACCAAACTGCATACACCTGGCTAGATTCAGGAATTGTCTACCTTTGGAGCTGATAAATGCAATTGATCTGCAGAAGCAGGCCCTAAATTTGCATTTTGAAGTTTAAGGATATTCCGTGATTTTGAGTCAAAATATGCACCTTCCTAATCTATCTGTAGCTGACACCAACCTTCCCCTCCTCCCTCGTAAAATCTTCTTTTAAATCACACTTTGAAAGGGTCTTATGAATTTATTTTTTTTAGTCTGAGGATTAACTTTCATTTAAATAATTATTTTTGCATTGTGTTAATGAGTACTTGTAATAGCACATTACAATGTGAGGAACTCGGTGGTCAGGACAAGTTGATTTCAATTCTGATGTCATGTAATGCTTTCTGGGCCATGAAACTGGATGTTTATATGCACTGAGTGTTTTATATCTAGATTAATAGCTGCATTTTCTCTAGCAGCTTCCATCTTTTCCATTGTTAAGGTTTTGTGGCAAGAACAGTATCACCATATAGACTTGCAGAGCATCCAGGACAATGAAGCTTCAATTTTGATTGGACACATATAATGCTATTGTAAATACAAATACAGTATTTGTTGATTGAAATATTAGATAAATATAAGAAAGCTGATGAGATTGTATTATTCTCTACAGGGATTTTGAATCTACTGTTCTATTCTCTTTATAAAACCTGAGTGTTGTTTGTGACAATGGAACATTTTCATTCATTCCACATGGAGCAAATGCAAAATAATGACTTAATATATGATAAGAGTATGGACAGTGAGAAATGCTCTATTTTGGTAAATAAATTACTTTGAGCTATCACATGCCCCAAAGTAAATCAACAGCTGCAAGAGTTTTCAGTAAGCCATTAGTGTGCAAAGATAAAATGACGCACTTTTGCAGAGACAAAAACGGTACAACAGCCAAACCAGTTGATTTGTTAAAATTCATGACTTTATGCAGACTGCTAGAAAAACTGTTTAACTTTACCTTTCAAACAGAGAGATGAGAATCTGACACTATTTAAATGGCTATTTCTGGGCTGTCAATCAGAGCAGGCCAAGAGATGAACAGTGTAACTGCAAGCTATTGTGAACTTGCCAAATGTAGACACAGAAATTAGACTGCTACAGTACTCTAAGATGGCGATTACAGAAATACAAGAAAGAAAATAAAGAAAAACAATTAGGAAAGTAAGGACATCAATGATGAAACATCAAGGCATAACAAAAAAAAATGTATCTGTTAATTTATTCTTTCATTTATTTGCACTATGAATGATTGAATAAAACAGTTATGTATTGAACAAGGGCCTTCAAAGCAAGAATATTAAATTCATCAACATTTACCTTCAACAGCCTAATAGCAACTTCATGTCTTGTCTCAGAAAAACTAACAAAAATATTATTGTTAATACTGTTCAGCCAAGAAGTATTGCTTTTCAGCTGGGTGATACGAAGAGTGTTTTTATTAAAAGGAAAATTACATCACAATAATGTCTTGTCTATTTGTTTTGAGAAGTGTCCTTAGAGATCAGAAGACTGAATTTCAATTAGATTATATTTCTGATGCTCTGTAAACATAATGAAATGTAGATTATTTTATTTGCAAAGAAAATATTCTTTCATGTACCGATTTTGTGATCATATATAATTAAAAAAACTGGCAATGGGAAACACCAACTAGGTCAATAATCTGCTTAATTCAGGATTCTTCCCAATGATCCATTTTTAACTTTTTTTTTCCTGTTACATTGTTAGTGTTCTTTCCCTATGACCTGAAATATATTCTGTACTCCTTCAGACTTCCCTATCCTAAATCTTAGTGATGCAAATCCCCTGTGTTTTCTATTACAACTGTTATCAGATTTTTCAAATTAATGAACACTGAGTGTACAAGCATCTTTAAGTAGCAACAAATTCAATTCTATTTTGGCTGATGTGCTTTGTTGCAACTTCATAGCTCTTATGACAGGGGAATTGTAAAAGCAAAGGTTAGACAAGGAATGTTGCTGCATTTTCATAGTCTAGCAACTGTTAAGCAACCTGTTGATTCTTTTGCTTCTATTGAATTTGCTTTAGAGTAATTAAATAGTGATATGACTTTTTAGAATGACATTATGAAGGGACTGCTTAATCAAAGATTAATTCTAAAACAGAAGGTACATATTATGATGGAAGTATGAACCACAAAATTGACACGGAATTCTTGTTAATATGAATTTTGATATATAAAAATTATCCAGAAGGAATTAAAACAAGAAAATAATTTACTATTTTGAAGTCAGATTATAAAAACAACTCATCTGCAATATAGATCTGCCTGTTATCACCATCCTGTTTAATTCTTTAATTGTAAGTTCTTATACAAGTTTCACCCTTCTTCCTTCCTTAAAAAGCTAACACAGCATATGAATTTCATCACTTTGTTTATTCTTTGTGTGTATTATAACATGTTTTCTGCCTTAGCTAATCAAATAAAAAACAATTTTGACCCATGGATTAGCCTTTCAAAATTAATGTTTAGCATAAAATTCAGCATAGCTAAAATGGACAGTAACGAATTTGGGAAAACTTTGTACTTACTTCTAATTCTTTTAGTGACAAGTTTACATACAGTTCAGTCGGATCCATGAGCCTGCTAAGCTGTATTTCTTCCACCCCTATCCTATCTTAAGTGTTCTATAAAATATTAGGGAGCTAAGGGTTTCAGAAAATCTTCAGTTCTAGTTGGTACAGTTACAGCTGAAGAACTGGTAAGACAGTAGACTTGAATACTGGTAGGGTCAAAGTAACATGGACTTTGGATGACTATTAACGTAGAAAAGAAGAATTGTTAATAATAACAAAAGTGTATCCATAGTAAGTTTTTATTAGTAGTTATTATTCTTTGCTCAATGGCCCAGATCTAGCTGGTGATTTGTCCAGTTATACAGCATAACCAAACAGTTCTCGCCTCTTCTGATGGGTATTAAGACAGTACTTCCCCTGTTTTATCTTGAGAAATAAAAAAGTACAGTACAGCTTTCCTTTTGTTAAAGTGGACTGTAACACCAGCACTAAATGTCACAGAGACCTGTTATGGGACTTGAACTTACAATTGAATGATCTATTGAGAAACATGGTAACACCTGAGGCAACAATAGCAGTGCAGTACAGGTTTCAAAACCACAACTAGTGCATTTTACAAGTTTTATCAGTTTATCACAGAAAAATCACATCCTAACATGGAGACCTCTAAATAGAAAATTCCCTAATAGAATTCTTTAAAAAAGTTTGATTTTTTGTTAATCATGTTTCAAATGTAAATCTATAGCTATACATACTTTTGTAGTGAGTGATTAATGTTAATTTGGATAATGGTCTCTACACCATTCCACAAAGAAACAGCATAAAATATTGATTTATTTTCTGTTGTTCCATGTCAGTATCAAGGGAACCGTGCGGAAAGCAGATAAAGGTCACACTACCATTCTCACTTCTCAGCAGTTGCCATTAGCCACGAAGAAGTAATGTTTTTATTTTTATTCAGGTAACCTATGAATAGCCTAGGACCACACAGATCTTCGTAAGATTTACGTCAATGAGGCAACAGCAGCAGCAGCAGCAGCAACTGAGGTGAGTCTGGGGGTGATTGTTGGATTGTGCTGTACAGAGGAATTCCTGAGCTCAGGGACACCTGATCAGCATCCCAGAGGCCCATATGGGCCTGTGAGCTCCTGTAAGCCAATCAGGAATGTTGGGGAAGCATCCACAGGAGATTCAAACAGCTCCAAGCAGTGCAAGTGACCAGGAGTGCAGTGAACAGACAAAGCACACAGAGTGTGGCAGGGCACAAAGGTGTGGCACGACAGTTCGCAAAGGTAGGGCACAGAATTTAGGGACTCCTAGCTACGGTTTCCACTCAGTCGAAAGCCGCTGTCAGAAGGAGCACAGTGATCCAGACAAACCTCACACATCAACAACACAGCTGTCCAGGTCTCTGGCTGCAGTGAGTACCTGAGCTTGTCACTGACACTGGAACACAGTGGAGACAATTACTGTCTGCATTGTGAAGAAGTAGATGATCTGCTCAGCCTGATAGCAGAACTGAAAGCGGAAGTGGAGAGCTCAGAGAGTATCAGGAAGTGTGAAGGTTAGTTCATTAAACTGCAACAGGTGTGTCCTGGTGGACAACATCCAGGAACAGGTGGTCAAGCTGCAGGAGACAGTCAGGAGACTGAGAGATAATCAGGGAGGCTTAGAGGGAGTTGGACAGCAAGCTCCAATCCGAGTGGTGGGGAACCACAGCCTGCTGAGGAGAGGTCAAAAATCCTCCCCTCAGTACACATGGAACGGAGGGAGGGCATTAGCACAGGGGGTTGGGAAGTGGTGAAAAAAACCCAAAACCGAAAAGCAACAAAAGGAAGAGGAAAGGAACTAGTAAAAGGAAGGGACTTCCTTCAAAGCCAGACATTCCCACCCAGAACCACTTTGTAGTGCTGCAGGCTAACAAGGCAACACCCAGCACACTGAAAGGACAGCCAGAGCTAATTGGAGCAGCCAACCTGCTTCACAAATAAGGAAATTAACAACTAGTTCAACCAAGAAAAGGGAGAATGTGATAGTAATGTAGTTACTCAGACCATGGGACTTGCTTTGGCAAGCCTGGTCTGTGGGGGGCTGATGGGGTATCTTTGGTTAGGGAGTTGCCAGATTGCTGAAGGGAGCTTTAAACTAGATTTGTCAAGTAAGGGCAGCCTATCCATCCCAATTCTGCCAGTTGGATGCCAACTCCTGTAATGGAGGCCTGGAGCAGTGCAAAGGCATTCCAAATATTTCAGTCAGTGAATCAGTTTTCTCCAAGGCCCAGCTCAGATGCTTATACACAAACACATGTAGTATGGGGAACAAACAAGAGAAACTACAGACACGCACACACCTGCATGTATATACTACTGGCATCACGGAGACACAGTGGGATGGCTCCTGTGACTGGAGGATTGAAATGGAAGCTTTTAGGCTTTTTAGGAAAGACAGGCTAGGGAGATGAGGAGGGCGTGTAGCCCTCTATGTCATTGATCAGCTGGAGTGTATGGAACTCTGCATGGGGAAGGATGAGGAACCAGTTGAGAGTTTGCGAGTCAAGATTACAGAGCAGGCACAGACAGGGGATATTATAGTGGGGGTCTGCGACAGGCCACCCTATCAGGAGGATGGTGTGGATGAAGCCCCCTACAGGCATAGGAGAGGCCTCATGCTCACAAGCTCTGATCCTCATGGGGCATTTTCAACCACCCTGGTATCTGCTGGAGGGACAATACAGCAAGACACAAGCAATCCCAGAGGTTCCCTGAATATGTCAATGAAAACTTCCTTACAGAAGCAATTGAGGAGCCAACAAGGAGAAGTGCCATGCTGGACCTTGTACTCACCAACAGGGAGGAGCTGGTGTGGAATATAGTGCTGCAAGGCAGGTTTGGCTGCAGTGGCCAGGAGATGATGGAGTTTCAGACACTCAGGATGTTGAGGAGGGCATGCAGCAACCTCACTGCAAGCTCTCTGCCCTACACCTTAGGAGAGCAGACTTTGGCCTCTTAAAGGACCTAACTGGTAAAGTCCCATGAGATAGAGCCCTGAAGAGTAGAGCGGGCCAAGTATGCTGGCTGATATTTAAGGATCGCATCCTCCAAGCTCTGGAGTGATGCATCCTGACAAGAAGAAAATTGGATAAAAATGGCAGGAGGTCTTCATGGATGGATAACAAGCTGATGAGCAAAGTCAGAGCAAAAAATGAAGTTTTTAGGAAGTGGAAACAAGGACAGGTGGCCTCAGAGGAATACAGGGAAATTGTATGGGAAGCTACTGATAAGGTTAGGGAAGTCAAGGCCCAGTTAGAATCGAGTCTGGTCATGGATATCAAGGATAACAGAAAGGACTTCTATAGATATATTGTAAATAAAATAAAGACCAGGGATAACGTGGAACTTTCTCTGAAAGGAAACGGGAGACGTGGCTACCCTGGACAAAGAGAAGGTTGAGGTTCTCAACAACTTCTATGCCTCGGTCTTCAATGGCAAATGCTGCAGCCATGCCACCCAAGTTGAGAAAGGCAGATACAGGGACTGGGAGAATGAAGATCCCAAGCCCACTGTACGAGAGGACCAGGCTCATGACCATCTAAGGAATCTGAATGTGCAGAAGTCTCTGGGACCTGATGATACTGATCTGTAGATCCTGAGGTAGCCAGCAAATGAAGTTCCTAAGCCACTACCCATTATTTTTGAAAAAAAGTGGCAGTCAGGTGATGTTCCTAAAGACTGGAAAAAGGAAAATATAACCTTTTTTAAAAAGGAGAAAGACCTGAAGAACTATAGACCAGTCAGACATCCCTGTGCTAGGCAAGATGATGGAGCAAATTC